>SJYC01078538.1:0-21535 GCA_006408675.1 Madoqua kirkii
CACACACACACACACACACACACACACACACACGATTCAGGATTATATTCATAACGGGATCTCAACTTTATACACACTTGCGCACATGCGAGTGACACACGAGAAAGTACAAAATGCAGCAGTTCTAGATTAGGAGTGATTTTCTTTTCATTTTGCCTTATTTTCAAATTTTCTGCAGCAAGCATGCATCTGCCGTAACATATGTGAGATAAGGTGTTTCGTGTCTCCAGTGGCCCCGATGTGCAGTCCGCATGTAGGTCAGCCTCTGTCGCCACAGCAGAGATCTCCTGCCTTGTGCCGGGCTGCAACAGTCACCAGGCACAAAAGCATCGGCTCCAGTGCCCTGTGTGTTTGTGTGTTCTCACTCCACCACTGTGAACCCACGGAATCTGTTTCCATTTTTTTCTCTTTATCAAAGGTTGAATTAATTAAGGGGAATTTACAAAGTGTCGGACTTACACTTCGTCTTGTCCAGTCAACTGACGGCTATGCTGGGCACGTCATAATTGAGACTGTGGCCCCAAATTCACCTGCTGCAATTGCTAACCTTCAGCGGGGAGATCGACTGATTGCTATTGGAGGTAATTATGCTGATGTGCAGTATACTTGACATTTACCAGGAAAACCAGAGAGGGATGGGGGGCTTTTTTCCTCTTCCTTCTTTGTTTCTATAAGTACATTATATTAATAATGGGAAAAAATTTATTACTATAAGTAAAAATCTGAAGGAAGCCTTAAAAAATTCGAAACAGGTATCATTCTAGTTCTAATGTATAAATCTTTAAAATACTTCCTCTTTAGACCACTTTCCTCCTTTTACTTCTCTATATTTTACTGAATATGAAAGGGCAGCTCAGCAGTTATCTTTCTGTATGTTCACCACCATTCCTAGTCTGAGCCTAAAACTGACAGAATTTGCACTGCTACCCCCATCACTTAGGCCTAGATAATGAACAGGAGAGCGATTCCTTGTGTAACAGGGTGTACCTGCTCCATCCTGTGACCCCCATATTGCTGGCCCAATTGTTCCTTATTGGCCAGCCTTTTGTTGATAGACTGTCATTCAGAGTGCAGCCCAAACCACTCTCACCAGCAGAAAAATGTGTCACCTGCATGCCTTCCTGTCAGTTGCATTTATATAACAAGAACTGCAAATCTGTTGATTGGCAGATCATTTGCTTGCATGTGTATAAATTATCAATAAGGCTAACTTACGGACACCAGTGGGGAAAAGTCTAAACCTTTTCAGATCTTTGTAGTACCTGGCCCACCCATTCTAGACTTGTCAAGAGACTTTTTAAACACATGGTTGGTTACAGTTGAGCTTTTAAAGGCAATGTGGAATATTTTCTCACAGCTAAGACAATAAATAACCAGGTAGGTTAGTTCCTAAATTAAGGAGCAGTTGTCTTTGGTTGTGCATCATAGGAACTCTGCCTTTATTTTAATTCATATCCATCATAACAATAAAGTAATGAAAATTTTTTAATTTTCAAAATATTAAAAAATTAGAATTTGAAAATTTTGAAACAGAGTCTCTTGTATATTCCAGTCACCCAAGCATGGTGTTAAAATGTGGGTTCTGACTTAGTAGATCTGGGGTGGGGCCAGGTTCTACATTTCTAACAAGCTCCCAGATGATGACTCTGATTCACAAACACCTAGGATAATAAGGCTATAAAATAGGCCTCATCTGTTACATAGTCATTTAACATAAACGTAACAGTTATCCCTCAGCCAAAAATCACAGTTCAATATAAATTTTTTATATTTATATATAACCTGTTTTGATTTTACCTACAGCATAAAATTTTCCTTTTTAGGCCCATTTATGGGAGACTTTTGTTTTCAATTACACAAGTCTTAAATATCTATTATCAAAAGTAAATCCAAGCAACATAAATATAGATGGGGTGAAAAAACAAAAGTCACCTCTTCATGTCTACCATTTGTTAAAAATTATAATATTGCAATAAGGGGCAGGTATAATACACATTCTTTTTTTTTAATCATTGTACTTCATTTATGCAGGTATGCATCATTTTAAAAATATTTAGTAACAGGATTGGTGATAGTTGAAATAAGACTGACAGAATGTTATATTTAAGCTCAATGATGGAGTTCATTTTACTATTTCCTCTGCTCTTGTGTATATTTAAAATATTCCAAAAGGAGAATAATCTAGATTTGGCTGGCTGGTTCCGAAGGATGAGTTTAGATTGATGTGAAGTTTTGCCTACCTCAGATCTTCAGATGGACTTATTTTTTATGTCAGACTACAGTTTTGCTGGAAAATAGTGTGGTTAGAGGGAAGCAGTAGAGCTTAAGGCTGGATGAATCATGAAGTCATGTTAGCTCTCAATTTCCATATGACTGAGTTTAGCTAAAGGGTTTTGAACCAATGTTTTAGGAAAGCTGGGAAACAGCATATGTGTGGTGATTAAAATAAGGATGCTCCAAGTGAGGGATCATAGTAAAAAGCTGTTTATTACTGTAGTTGAAACGAGTGGTCAGGAGAATCTGAGCCAGGAAGGAAAATGGACTGGAGCTCTTGGATTCACAGCAGAATGAACCTTGAGTCCACCATCTTCACAATTCAAATCAGGTTAACTGGGAGGGCAGCAGATTGATTCATGTACTAGTGAGGACAGCAAGATGAGAATGTCAAAGAGAAGTTTTAACTTTATCAACAAAACATCCAGGTGGTGATATCCAGAAGCTTTTGGGGATGTATGACTAGATTGAAGAAGAGGGGTCACCACCCAGAGAAAAAGTTGATGGTTCAAACTACTTGAATGGGTGTAATCTAAGGAGAGAACAAAAAGGTCAAGAAAACTAGTGAGAAAACCATGGGAACATTTGCATACAAGGGACTGATATAGGTTGGGGGAGAAAGAAAGTAAAGGAGAGGTGATCAGAGCTAAATTACCGTAGCACTGTAAAAACCAAGGAAAAGGAAGGTTTTAAAGGAAAAGGACAGGAATTTACATTTCAGCAAGAATTGACAGAGCAAAGTCCTGAAGGAGATGGGGAACAGAATCCAGAGTACAGGTGAAGGGCGGCTTCCTTCTCTCAAACAGCTCAGTCCGGAAAATGATTGGCAGGGAGAAAAGGCAGCAGTGTGTTGGTCATTTCAGTAAATAAAGTGATGTCATCTATAGAATAAAAGAGCAGGAACGCTGGGTTTCAGGGGAATAAGAAAGGTTCGAAGCTGGTGTTTGGAGACTTAGTTGCTTAGAGACCAATTCAAAGAATGCTAAAGCAGCACTGAAAAACACGCGGGAGACAGACGGCATAACTTGATGCTGTCTCCAGGTAGGAAGCTCAGCAGCAAGGGCAGGGAAGGGGCTAGCCCAGCTAGGGATCATCGGGACAGGCAGATGGTGGAAGAGGAGAGGGCTGGAGCAGAAGCATAAAAAAGCTTGATGTGAACACCATTATGGTGAAGAGGAGAGGCCAGGGTAAAAGCATAAAAAAGCTTGATGTGAACACCATTAAGGTCTTGAGACTGAACCTGGGGAGGGAAACAAGTGGACCAGCTGGACCATGAGAGCAAAAGGAGGAATGGCCGGATGTGGACACTACCTCAAAACAGATTCAGTTAGCAGACAGGCTTGTTAGAGGTGGAAATAGGAGACTGTGATCGGAAGTTCATTTCCAAGTAGATCTTTGATGTGGAAAAGTTACAAGTGATGACCAGATCTAAAGCATGCTTTTGCCTGGGCAGCTGAAGTTGGAGAATATAGAGGTTGGGGAACTCTGAAGTCAGGTTATTAGATGGGGCTATACTCTTTTGATCTATTGAGGATGGCAGTAGGATCTTTGGAAAGCCGAGACTCACCTTTCTCTTAAGTCCTATAGCAGTGGATTGCTTAGGTAAGTACTGTTTGAGGGAGGGCAGAGAGACCTTTTAAAGTTACAACTGGAATGTCCCTAGAATGCATCAGAAGCTGCTGGCTTTGCTTGCCTCAGGGAAGGGAGACTTTCCACTGTGCTTCTTTCTGTGCCTTTTGAATTTTGAATTAATATAGCACCTACAGAAAATAGAATGAAAACTTAAAATAGGTATTATTGATACAGATACAGGTAACAAACAACTTGGTTAACTTTAAAGCCCTCCTATCCCTTCCTTATTCTTTCTCATCCTGAAAAAGATTTGTTTCATGGGTAGGGCTAATAGAATCTGTAAGCGTCCACTACTCACAGCATAGTAGTTTGCTAAGTTTAGTTCAAACACCGGTCTCTTAATTTGAATCATTCATCACCTAGGTTATAATCCCTGAAGTGCTGTAGAATTTCCTTCAGTAGAATCACAGTTTCCCATCATTTTTAAGGCTGGTTTAACCATTAATAAAATCCATTTCAAAATGTTTCACTCAGTTCACTTCAATTCAAGCTGAGAAAAAATGTCATTTAAACCTAGGAAGGAATGGGAAGCAGTTGGGAGTTAGCAGCTGACACCCTCCTAAGATTTTCATGGCACCATTTGGTTTGAAAAGGTAAACATTTCCAGGACATTGGAGCAGTCAGAGTTTAAGAATCAGTACACTGATGTATCCATAAGCCCATAACATATTTTAGAGTTTTCACTATTGCTTTTCCATTAGTTAAATAATCATGAATTAATGGCAGTTATACTTAGTGAATGTAGGTAATTTTTACTGCAGTAATTTTCTGTTTTCCCTTTTAAAATCTTGAAACAGGTGTGAAAATCACATCTACACTGCAGGTGCTGAAGCTCATCAAGCAGGCTGGTGACCGAGTGCTGGTATATTATGAGAGGCCTGTTGGCCGGAGTAATCAGGGTCAGCGCTGCAGGATAACTTTGGACAGCTGGAAGAAAACTTTCTGACAGGCTCCTGCCAACCGAACTTTGAAGAGGAAGCAACTGGGTTGGCAGTAGATGCTGAAAATAGAGACCTGGATTCTGAATTTGAAGACTTAGCAAGTGATGTCAGAGCACAAACTGAAGCCAGAGAGGAGGCACAGTCACTAAGTCACAGCCCCAAACGCACTCCAACAACACTTTCTCTTAAACCCCTCGGAACTATATCACCTGTTTTAAACCGTAAAGTAGTTGCAGGAAGTTACCCACCACCACCAAAACTTCCATCCAAAGAAGGAACTAAGCCCTTAGCCCTAAAATCTTCTGAGGTAACAGAACCAGCACAAGTGTCAAAACCCACCCAAGGATCCACTTTCAAACCACCTGTGCCACCACGACCACAAGTCAAAGTTCCTTTGCCTTCTACTGATGCCCCGACTCAGGCCGAACCAGATATTTCTGTTGAAAAGCCAGAGAAGGTGCTGCCACCGCCTCCTGCAGATAAACCTGCTGAAAAGCAAGTGAAGACTCTGGATCACATAGAAGAAGCAGCTGCAGCTAAGCAGTTTTTAGGCAAGCAAGAAGTGGCAAAAGATCTGATTTCTGAAAGCGCCTGCGCTCCTAAGGACAGTTCAGATGAGCATCAAACGTGGGAATCATCGGAAATTCCTTATCGCAAGAAGCTGGGAAAATGGACAAGAACCAGAGCCAGCTGTTTCTTTGACATAGAAGCATGCCACAAGTACTTAAACATTGCCCTGTGGTGCAGGGACCCTTTCAAACTAGGGGGTCTCATCTGCTTGGGGCACGTGAGCTTGAAACTTGAAGAGGTGGCATTAGGTTGCTTAGCTACTTCGAACATGGAGTACCTTTCCAAGTTCAGACTGGAAGCCCCGTCACCTAAGGCCATGGTCACGAGAACCGCACTACGCAATTTGAGTATGCAGAAGGGGTTCAATGACAAATTCTGCTACGGTGACATTACTGTTCACTTCAAGTATTTGAAGAAGGAGAGCCAGACCACGCAGTTACTAACTTAGAGAAAGAAAAAGAACTCCATTTGGTCGAAGAGGTTTCTGCCCTGCCTAAAGAGGAGCATTTTGTTGGACAAATGGGTTTAACAGAAAATAAACACAGTTTCCAGGACACTCAGTTCCAGAACCCGACTTGGTGTGATTACTGTAAGAAAAAAGTCTGGACTAAAGCTGCTTCCCAGTGTATGTTCTGTGCTTACGTCTGCCATAAAAAATGTCAGGAAAAGTGTCTAGCCGAGACTCCTCTTTGTGGAGCAACGGATCAGCGGATAGACCGGGCCCTGAAAAATCTCAGGCTGGAAGGACAAGAAACCCTCTTAGGCCTGCCCCCTCGTGTTGATGCTGAAGCTGGGAAGTCAGTCAACAGAACAACAGGTTTGACGAGACATATTATCAATACGAGCTCTCGTTTGTTAAACCTGCGTCAAGTCTCCAAAACTCGCCTGTCTGAGCCAGGAACTGACCTAGTAGAACCTTCACCAAAACACACACCCAACACATCAGACAATGAAGGCAGTGACACAGAGGTCTGTGGTTCAAACAGCCCTTCTAAACGGGGCAACAGCGCAGGAATAAAGTTAGTGAAAAAGGAGGGTGGTCTGGATGATAGCGTTTTCATTGCCGTTAAAGAGATCGGTCGTGATCTGTACAGGGGCTTGCCTACGGAGGAGAGGATTCAGAAACTAGAGTTCATGCTAGATAAACTGCAGAATGAAATTGATCAGGAGTTGGAACATAATAATTCTCTTGTTAGAGAAGAAAAAGAGACAACTGATACAAGGAAAAAGTTACTTCTTTCTGCTGCTTTGGCTAAATCTGGTGAAAGACTACAAGCTCTTACACTTCTTATGATCCACTACAGAGCAGGCATTGAAGATATTGAATCTTCAGAAAGTCCAGACCAGCACTCCAAGAAAATCAGCAAGTACACAGATGACACAGAAGAAGACCTCGACAGTGAGATAACCCAACTCATAGACTCCCAGCCATTCGTAGCATATCAGATGACTTATTTGGCCCATCTGAGTCTGTGTAACAGTCCATATTTAAACTTTCAAGTGATTAAGGAGAAGTTGCATCTAAAGTACCATAGATACAACCACGTTTAAACCCTCTTATTATGCACTTTGGCCTGCTTCTTCACAGTTATTTACTTGTGCGAGAACTAGAGTGGAAAAGGTGGTTTTCCAGCAAAAACATGACCAGCCCACTAAATTGGTTGTTTCAGATTGCATTTATAGCTATGCTTTTTTGGGTTTATACTGGGAATTTATTTTTACTAATTTATTTTTAACTTTTTCTAATTATGTAATTATGTAAGCTAACTTTTTGTGTTTATGTATATGTGATGTCTCATTGTGTTCCTCCCCCCCTCCTAGTTTTTGAATTAGTGTTAAATAGCATACTGTCCAGATTCTTGAAATATTTTCACTTCCATCACGGTTGTAACAACAAATTTGCTGCATGCCCAACTTGACAACAGCAATCATTGAGGGAACAGGTTTTGAATCTTACTTTGTATTATGAAGTTTGTAATTTCTACTTGCTTGAGAATTTTGTTATTTTGGGGTTTGGAGGTTATGCTTTCTGTTTTGATTTTGCCAAATGTAATATGAAAGCAGATGCTGCAGCTTTAGTTAGTTATGCTGATTTAGTAAAAAAAAAATTACATATATTGCTTGTTTTTTATGCTTCTGTGAAATTTTTTTCTAAAGCTTCTGTGCAGTTTAAGTATAGTAAGAATATAGTGATTAATTTGAAGAGCTTGCATTGAAAAACAAAATGTAATAGGGAATAAATATAGAATATAGTTGGTTAAGAATTTTGAGAGGATAACAAAATTACTAAAAAAAAACAGTAACCATAGGATTTTGAAATATAATTTTTCAAAATATTGACACTTTCCTTTCAAATAGAAGTTTTAAACATATTATGATTATTTTTCAGCTTCAGTTCTCCTATAGGAAATAAAGCATGTGCAGGATATTTGAAGTTTCAGAGGACTGTTCTTAAAATGACCTTGTTGATATCTGGTTTGGCTGTTTTGTTTTAGAAACTTTTTCATGCATGAGAATGTTGTGAACGAGAGGAATCATGCAAAATACATTGTTTTATCTGACATCTGCAGACTTAAAGGAATGATCATTCTGAATGCTTCTATAATTCAGACTGTCTTTTATTCATTAAAAAAAAAAATTGGACAGCATAGATACCTAGGAATTGGGACCCAGGTGTCTTAAAAGGAAGGTCTACTGTAATAGTTCATTGTGTGGAGCCTCAGTAACACATAACTGAGGGAAAACGTGTGAGTATGACCTATGTTGGTATACCATAAAAATTTTGGCCTTTTATATGTTTATAAAAGATATGTACATGTTTTTCCCTTTCGTAGGTAGCTACTATGATAATTGCTATATAGTGAAACTGACATGAATTTAAAACTAGATAGCACAGCTTTTATAACTGGCAGGAAAAGGCATCGTAAAATAGTAAGGATTCTGACCCAGGTCCATAACCCAGGATTCCATACAAGAGTTTAAGCTGAAGCTCTTCTGTTGGCCATTAGCAAACTGTGTAAGCATAAGCAAGCCACAAAAGGGCTCCATGCTGCAGTCTCCCCGGCTCTAAACTAGAAATAAACCAAAACTTCCTCCTAACTACCTCACAGAATTGTTGTGAGGATAACAGCAGCATAACTGTGGAAGTTCTCTGAATAGTAAAAAGCTGTTCAAATAAAAGGGATGACGTACATGGATGGTAAAACATTTTTATGGGTAGAAAGGCTAGTCCAGTTTTAAAATCAATAGCCAGTTCTCATTCTTGCTGTTTTATTATCAAGTAAAATATAAGGAAACTAAATAACCTTTCTGGGCCAAGTTTATAACAAAAATATATCTCTACATGTCCCCCTTTTTTGTTTAAGCATGCTTGCATTTTAAAAGAACACTGCTATAGAATTCTCTATACACCAAATTCACTGAAAGCTAAAATACTGTTCTGTAAATAATAGTTTAAAGTAATCTGCCAGTGTGATCACAAACTTTCATCTTAACGTAAAAAAATCACTTACCAATGACAACCTGGAAGGCAGAGTAGTGACTGGTGGTTTTGGATTATACCGTGGAAGTTTGAGTGACATCCAAGCATGCTGCTGAAACGGATGCATTTGAAACAGCTGTAGAAATAATGCAAACTTTTGCTTTCATAAAATCTGCTCATGTTTTTAAAGTATCTAACTCTCTAGAACCACAATTCTGGAAAGCTCAGAAATGCTGCTAATGATAACTGTAAAATGTACCTTCAGTGTAGTATGATATTTTTCTATTTACTGGTGAGAGGCAATAGAGGCATCACAGTTGTATTTTAGGGCAAGAGAGGGGAACCCTCCGAGCCACCTAGGGAATAGTGAGGTCTAAAGCTTCAACGAAAACAGTTGTATTATATCACATTCCTAATGTAATCTTTCTGCCATGCTATGTTATCAATAGCTTAAAAATAATAATAAATAAAAACTACCAAGAAAACAAGAATACCTTCATTTAACAACCTCTGAAAAAAGTGATTGCTGCATCTTTGTGGAATTATTGCCTGTATAATTGGGCCGTGAAAACAAGCTTAAAAAAGTCCACTTTTGCTAAACAAAATTGCTATTCTGAAAATAGTCTAAAAGCATTAAATTTGGTTTTACTCTTTTTTTATGCTGTGAAATATCAGATTTATCTAATTGCCTCTGCTATCTAGGAGTAACGAGACTATTTAAAGGTATTTTCCACATTTCGGTATTCAGATGAATGTTTAGACAGTCAAGTTGAGCAACGTTTTAATATTATTTTAAAATCAATTCATATGCTACATTTCTTAATATCAAGCCTTGCATTCTTCAGTATCAGAACTAGCTAAAATATTCTGTGGCCATTTGTGATTTTCAGAGGAAAAAACACATGGTAGTAAAAATTTGAGGGTTACTGTCAATTCTAAATTTAAGTATATCTGAATTTTTTGAAAGGTAGTTTGAAGACATTTGGCTCTAACTAATAGTAAGATAAAATCTTAAGTTCCCATAAAGTGAGTAACTTCAAAATCACTTTAATTTTAACATATATTGAGTTTATTTCTAAACTGAGAGATAAAATAGCTTTTCTGGAAAAATGGGATCGGGGGAGGTTCCCTTAATCCTTTTTAAGCCATGGATCCACTTTAAGATCTGTTTAAAACCATGGATTCTCACCCCTGAAAGATGCACACAGGCACATCCTAGACTTTAGGGCACTTCCATGGCCGTGGACCTACTGTGTCAAGTGGCTGCATATCATAGGCGTTTTTATCAACCACAGTTACTTGTTCATAGCAATCAGGAAAACAGTACAACTTTAGAGACGCAAGGATAACTTACTGGTTGGCTCCACATTGACACCATGTGGCTAGTTACATATTTCAGTTAAAAACAAATTTTCAAAGCCAGAAAATACGGTTCAGACTAGTCTGGAGTAGATTTTACCTGACGCCTGCAAGCAAAAAAGAATAGTTTTTAATTGAATATCCACAGTTAATACGTTCTCACATGTTTTATTCTGATGATATTATCTGGTTAACAAAGGAAAACAGCAGGCGCAGTAGTGTTCAGAAGATTTATTAGACTAGCCAAAACAGAATGTAGGTGGATACACTTAGCAGTCAGAATCAAGAACTGAGTATTCATTGCTACCTCATTACATTTTTTGTATCTGTTTTGCTAGGTACAAACGTAAAAACCACCTCTGCTCAAAAAATTAAGTTCAGAGAGCTGTGTGTTCTTTGTTCTGATACACACATTTAAAAACAGCCCCTCTTTTCATAATTTTGCCAACTCCAGAATATCAGTCATAATGAAAGACCATATAGTTTTTTTCCTCATCAGATACAGTTTTTCCCCTTTTGCTCTCAATACACATCTGAAGAACATTTCTCTTTTATATGATCTCTAGGGATCACTAGCAGACAGGGCTGCCAGTCATTCTTGAAGAGCCAAGCCTTACAGGCAAAAATTTTAAAAGCTATATAGTATTAGGAGTGGGGAGAACCACAAACCCTCCAAGAGAACTGATTTCAGCACACTTTTTTAAGGGTCTCCCCTACAGAAGTAGAGAACAATCCCGATTTTTTATTTTAGCCATAGAAGCTCCTCCAGCAAAGCAGAGGCCTTGTGTCAGTGGCCCAGTGCAAATACATGAGTAGGAAGCCAGTTTGCTTCCAACACATGCACTTAAAAAACCAGACTTCAGATCAAAGCCCCACAAAAAAGCTTCATGAAGAAAATGGAAAGGAAGTATTAACAACTTTCTTAGGGAAGTAAAAGAGTCTCCAAATTAACAGAAACAATTTTAGCTTAACAAAAAAACTGACATTTGGTAGTTTTTGTTTACATTACAGAACTACAGAATAGACAAGTGTTTTTGAGACATTCCACACTATCTTCATGTCATACAAAATGATGTAAACGGACAGTATTCACTAACAGTACTTACATCGAAAAGGCACAGCAATGTTGTCACGCTCAGAAAAACTACATCACACAGCACTAGGTCGTACAGTATTACACAGACATGGTTAGATGTTTGGGTGGTTTCCTGCATGTGAAAAGGGAGTGTGCCCTAACCACCCTATTATTTTCACGTGTTTTCCTAACACGATTCAAGACAGTTTCATTCCTCCTCCATCTTCATCTAAAGTAACAGTATAAAAAAAATTAACAGATCCCTAGAAAACACTTGACATCCAGGTAACAGAAAATTATAGTCTGATTTTTTTTTCCACATCACAGCAGCTATTAGCTTTTTAAATTTCTTTTCTAAAACTTTAGCTAGATGTTGATATTTCTCATCATGCTTAAACAACCCCAATAGTATAAGTTGTTTCTGTTCTCAATCTTTTGTCATCCGGTAAGACAAGTATGTATCTGAAAGGGAAAGCTGCTAGTTGTTCATAACTATATATTTGGGTGCTTTTCTCTGCTTTCAGAACATTCACTTGTTTTATCCTTACTGGCTTTAATGTTTGCTGCCAACCGCAAGACATGTAAACATATAATTTACAACCATCTGCTTCCAGGTAGGTGATTACATAGAAAACTAATGCCAACTGAGATTCATGGATTAAATCCGAAAGATGACAAGTTCTTCTGCATTTGAGATAACTAGCTTTTACCTCATGAATATATTGATAGTACAGTTGACCCCTGAACATCATTTGAACTGCATGGGTCCACTTATATGCAGAGTTTTTTCAACAAATACAGACTGCAGTACTACGTGGCCCGTGGTTGGTTGAATCAACCACGAGTGGAATCACGGATACGAAGGGCTGATTGTTTTTGGCTGTGTGGGGTGTTGGCATTCCCAAACCCTGTGTTGTTCCAGGTCAACTGTAATTCCAAGTTCAGTAACATTCAGTGTCACTACATAATATATGCCATCTGACTTGACTGTTTTTCAGACTTCCTTCTAGTTTCTCATTGTTGGAAGTGTCTCGGAAATATTGTGTGCTTTAAACACTCATTACCAATATTCAGAAAAAAATATAAGACTTTTTTTTTGCCCAGGTGTTTGTGAATGTAAGTTAAAAAATTATATTTGATTTGGATTCAAATATTTATAATTTACACTATATTTCGTCAAAATATATTGTATAATATTTAATAAAATCAAATACATAAAATAAAGTTTTCAACACTATTTATACAAACCCCTAGAAAAGCTGCTTTTTCTTTATAAGGCCGTTGGCAATCGATCATAACCGTGGAAAAGAAAGAACCTTTGGTTGTATGACTTTCACCAGGGATGAGTGGTATGACTAAGACAGTTCTGGATGAGTCATTTCACTGGAAACACTTTTATACAATTAGGTACTTGGAGGACTTTCGCGGGTCTCAGTCACTCTCAGATTCTTCATCCTCACCTATCGGATGCGACTGGCTGCTGTTCTGCGTGTACATTTTTGTTTTAATGGGGCAGTTGTGATCCATGAGGATAGCCTAAGAGAGAGCAGGTGCAGATACATTAACTCACTGGTTCACAAAGAGAAGGCAGAGACTGCTTACGACGAAGGATTAGTAGCTTGACAGCTTCCTACAGTACCACCCAGTATCACCCAACCAGTAATCTGGGGCAACTGCCAGATGCCTGGCTTGGAAGACCTGGAGTTCTAGAGTGAAAATTCCAGGCAGCAGGAGGTAGCAGAAGCAGCCTCTGCAGTGTTCCTGTTACATCTGCCAGGGACCCTGAGTCGATCTGGAGGAACCTGTAAGCTATTAAGAAAGCGGTATTCAGGTTAGGTTTAGTTTATACTTAGGGTGGGGGGGATCCTCCTTAGTTAAGGCCACGGGTATGGCCCCTCTGATTTCCCTGGATTAAGAATCACAGGGCCCTTATCTTCTAAATATGGCATCTCGGAAGGATGTCTTGTCTTCCCGAGTCCTGGCTGGCCCCTTCTTGCTCAAGTGTATTTTATTAATAAAAAGTATGTTTCTCTCATACACATAAAAATTCTGTGTGCTCCCTTATTATTACAAAATCTTTTCAAAGATCAACTGATCCTCAGTTGATAAGTGCTATAGTCATTCCTCCTGGAAGTATACGGACCAAACACGTAGTCTTGAGTATACAGCTGGGGTTTATCAGCCGAGACTGTGCTAGGCATTATCAATATATCTCTACTCCACAACAGCCCTATGTGATAGCTTGGTCACCCTCTGTAGGCACAGGGGTCAAAGACCTTGACCAAGAGATGTATGGCTAAATGGTGTGGATCGAGCCCAAGCAGCCTGTGCCAGCATCCGCTCTGGTGACGCCCCACAGGACAGCCAGGGGTGCGGAGCATGACACGGTGCAACTGAAATGAATTCTCTCACCAGGCATGTGCCTTTCAGTTTTTCTCCAGGTAAACTATGCCGCCAGTTCCTTTTTGTGCATTTGAAAATCTAAATGGCAACACTTACCTGGATTAAATTAATCTGTTGGCCTATTGCAACCTAGCTTGGCACTTGTCAGCTGCTCCTCCCAGTTCTTGTCCCACAGATTTGATAAGCTGCTGTGTCTTCACTCAGCCCTTAACCCATTTATCATTTCCCAAGAAATTCTAAAGTGATCTGCCATGTGGTCTGTGATGATAAGGATTTCCGTGACTGTCTAAGGCTGCCAGCTCAAATTGTTAGGTGCAAATTCAACTCTAGTTTCTCTTTCATTATTATTATGCTTCTTGCCAAGTGAATTGATACATGGACTTCAAGAAGAGCTCGATTTTTTCAAAAGTAACAAGTGATAGACAGCAGGACCCTTCTTGCCACATGGGTGTGTGCTTGTAACAAAAGCTTTAGCCATCAAGAGCTCCATGTCTTACCTCTGGAGTTACAATCCTCAAAGAAACGTGCCCGAGAATCACTCGGGGCCGGTTAAACATCGAATCCCAGGTTCCTACCCTTAGTGACACTGGTGTCAACACGCTGTGAGAAGCACCACCCGACTTACGTGTGGCATCTTCTAGGACAAAGCAGTGTCACACGGCTGACGACAGCTTACTGGGCACCTATCAGATGTGTGTTTCAGTGCCTTTAAGGTCCTCTCCCAGCATCTTAGGAACCTCACCGCACACAAGTGATGGTTCCATAGGGTTCGTGGGCAGAGTGCTTACTGCAAGTTAAGTCTTGGGGAAAGCACATCGAGAAGATAGAGGTGGACCTGAAGTTTGCAGGACATTAAAGCAGCCTGCTTTTCCCCCCACCCTTCTGCCAACCCTGAGATCTGATGTTGAGGCACAGTGAGACCATCACAGGAAAGACCAACCAGATCCAGGCTGTAGGGCCCTGAATGCCAGGCAAGAGGCCTTATTAACCCCAGGCCCACAGGTGGAGAGCCAGCCTTGGAAAGGATGGCCATCCTTCCTTACCACAAAGGCCTCTCCCCTGGCTGCTGCTGCTAAGTCACTGTGCACTACACAGACTTAAGGACTTCTGGAACTTGGCACTGGACACATAACAGGGACCCAATTTAAAAACTGCATCGCAAGGAAGACCTTCAGTCAGACCAATTATTTGGCACTGTACAGAACTTATCAGTTAACCAAACTGTGTTTGCTGGCACTACCTATACCAGGTAAAGGCGTTTTCTTAAAAATTTCATTTGTAACTTTTAAAACCTAGCTTACTGGCTTCTGAACACTTTTTTTTTAAAGATATATTGTGCCATCTTTTTTTTTTTTTTTAAGTTATACAAGATCAAGCCAGATGGCATGTAATAGTCCAAAAGTGCCATAAAAAGAGAGGCATGGACGGCATCAAGTGGGTAAGTCACGGGCATGCGGGGCCTGGGGAGCAGCCTGGTAATAGAGCAGTCCGTGCCCTGCTGTGGGGAGAAAGGTGTGTTTGACCCTTGAGTGAAGTATAAAAGAGGGGGTGCAGGGGATTGTCATTTGTTTTCAGAGCAAAGCCCGTTCCTGAGAGTTGAGCTCCAGTCCTGCCAAATGCCTGGTTTCATATCAGACACCGTAGAGGCAGGATTTCCAAAGCAGTGAAAACACGCTGGACCAAGTGAAGTGTAAAAATAATATAAATATGAAGCTAGGACAGTGAAACCATCAAAGGATTAAAATGTAAGAGTTCCAGGCTTTAAGACATTGAAAGATACCAGGGCTCCTGTGTGCTAGAAAAGACTTATTTATCATGTTATTTTTTTTTTTTTAAGTGATGGTTTTGCATCAGGATCAGCCAGTAAAAGCAAGCTACAGTCTTCAAATCGCCTACTTTCCTGTCTGAGCAACAATTATAAACTTGAAGAGTAAGACCTAAATTGTTTAGTCGCTAAGTCGTGATTCTTTGCAACTATGGACTGCAGCACGACAGGCTCCCTGTCCATCACCATCTCCTGGAGTTTGCTCAAACTCATGTCCATTGAGACCTAAGAAATGTGCCCTATCTTTAAAAAAATTTTAACCTGAAAAAATAAAAGTCCGTTCCAGAACCCAGTTTCCTCACTGGCTACTCTGAGAGCCAGAGGCTACAATCATGGAATGCAGTTCTTCAAATGGCAGAGCTGGTGTTTCTTATACCTGCAGAGGGACTAGAGTAACAGGCTTTTTTCTCTGCCTGTATTGATAACACTGATTTCAAACAAACAAACAAACAAAATCCCAGAAATCCAATAAACCAAATGAAAGCAAAACTCAGGTGCTCACAAACTGGTTCATGATCGGATGACTTGGGAACCATAAAATGGCACTCGAACTTTCCATTTCGAGCTTAAGTCCACACACCACTTAATCAGAATGTTTCCTAATGAAGGAATGACTTGCTAAGGCTTGTACACCTTCTGGCTCTCCTGTCCCCTGCACTTGGTAACTGCTGATCCTGAATGCAGGCACTTAGTGGTATTGGATTTTCTCAAGTGGGTGGTAATCGATCGTGTCTCCGTCCTGGCACGCACCTCTTCCTGCCCTTGCTCCCTCTCATCACTCAGTGCCAGTGGCTGCTTCCTGCCTGCATAGTGAGTATGCTGTTGGCTGCCACCTTCCCCTGTCACCATCATGCCCCTCACACGGATCTGACGTGATGCCTTCAATTACAGGCATCAATTATGGGCAGGGAGACACACACTGTCTCTGGTTTTCAATGATTCATCCTGCTAGGCACTTATTAAGGGACATTTTACGGTGGAAGTAGCTTCTGGAAGCCTAGCCCTTCTTATCGTTTTGCTTCCAGAACTGTCTCTTCCACTAAACTCAAGCCTTGATTTAAATGTGGGAAGAGGCACAGAGGCCTTCTGCCCATCATGCATGGACCCCAGAGTGGGAACTAGTCCCCTGACCTCACCCACTTCCTCCAAGACCTCAGATAAGCCCTCGAAGCTGTTACTGACAAACAGATAACAGTAGCCACTAACGTCTGGTGCTCGGCAAGGGAAGCCTGCTGGGCAGTGGGTTATGAGAGTTCTCATCTCACAGAGAGAAGAGAGGGAGGGAGGGACCTGAGGGGCAGCTGGGCTGACAGAGCGCATCAGAGTTAGGTAAGAGCAAGAAAGGAGCATGGGGTTACGTGGAAACTAGTGACAACTTATTGAGCATTTACTGTGTGCAGACATGGGAGTCACACTCTGCTGGGATTCCTTCACTGAATCCTCAGACCACCCTGTGAGGTCAAGGCTAACTCGTCTTCCTATGAGAGAGACAGCTTGGCTCCAGGGCCCGGCACTACCTCTTGAGTCTTACACAGTCTCCTGGGTGACAGAATCATTTGTAGGTGATTTTTTTTTTTTGGTCAAATAGGGTTGGGAGTAATCTTCATTCAGCCTTAATCAGATTGATATGGTGGCAACAGAACAAGAACTGTTTTCTGTGATTGCACAGAGAATTTCCTGACCCTGATGGGGGCCAAGGAACTCTGCTGGGGCCGGACAAAGGTGGCCAGGGAACTCAGATGACCAGGCTGGAAAACAGAAAGTGCCCTGAGAGAGAAGGGAAGGTTGTTCAGAGCTAGGGAGGCATCAGCAAGAGGAAGAGTCAGATGGGTGTGAGTAATTCAGAGATACCTACTTAAATCCTATATAATAAAGGGCACAAGACCAGTGCTCAGTGCTGGATACACTTAATATACTGAACAAATTAATAAATGCCCCAAACAAAGACTACACACGATCCAACTTCAGGGTCTATGTCTGTCTTTAAACCTTGTCTTTGGGGAAGATCATAAAGAGGGCAATTAAGAAATGCCAAAGCCTTTTTTAAAACCCATTTCAGCCCAAACGTCATGGAGAACTTCTGACGTACTCCCAAGAGCTCAGTGCAAGGGAACCTCACATCCATGACTAAACAAAAAAATACCATCTCCCCCGGCCTTGCTTCTCTCATTCACTCTTAATCTAACGCCCTCTTCTTTCAACCAGATGGATGTCCATCAGCATCGGACGTTTAAAAAGAGTCAGCAGCAGCAGCACCGGGTATGAACACCTTATTGGAAAGGGATGCATTTCAAAATTCAAATTTAGAACTGATAAGTCTGAATTTATTCCAAAGGGGAGCACTTTATATCTGATACTATATCTTGCCTATAGCTAGGATTCTGGTCATGAAATTATTAACTTAAACATTATAAAGAGTGCTCACATGTGCCCAAAGGTACATAAAACAATGTTTTTCCATAAGTGTCTATTACCTACATTGAAACCATCTCCAGAGTCTTATGCAGAAAGACTGAGACACCACTACTGAAAACTGTCAGGGTTACGAGAAAAGCAAACAGGACCAAAAATGGTTGATCTTAGCAGTGAGCACAGGAGGTTAAAAAGTTATGTTCAAGATTTCAAGAATCTTTGAAAATTAAATTGTCTAATTTTCAGTATGCTGCTGCTAAGTCGCATCAGTCGTGTCTGACTCTGTGTGACCCCATATGGCAGCCCACCAGGCTCCTCCATCCCTGGGATTCTCCAGGAAATCTATGTTTATATTTGGTTGACAGAGAGCTATATTGACAGCTAATCTATATATGAAAATTATTTCACTCTTCAAGTGTATAAACATAATGCTCGATATAGTCAAAGAAGTATCTGTTCCATGTGGTATAAACTAAAAAGGAACTCTTATAATTTAAATTTGGGGAGTTCTGTTCAAAAGGAGTAGAAATATATTTTAGAACCAAGCCATAAGATGCTAGCCAGAAGGCCATGCTAAAATGATCAAGAAACACTTAATTGCATCCTAAAATTTTTCTTACCATTTTTTCTTCCTTGGCAGGTGGACTTCGAAGAAAAAGCAGAGAGGAGCAAAAAGAATATCAATTATTCCAATAATTGTCATGAGCCATGGAAATCCAATTGCCTTTGCGATGGCCCCACCAGCAGAAGGACCTTTCAGGAAACAGAGAATTAGATGTAGGCAGAAAGATGCAAAGGTTTAAATAATTTTCAGTAGGCATTATCAATTGTGTACTGAGAAAAAAAAGTTCTTTTGGAAACCTAATGTCCTTACCTATGGCGTATCCCATACAAAACGCTACATCAGCAATGGCATACACGCTCCCATAGACCGACACGTGCCGCAGGTCAACCAGGTAGCCCATGATGGGCATCATTGATGAATCCACCATGCCTGTGGACAGTCAGGGAACACAGACAGTCTACAGAAAACTGATGGAAACCAACAGTGGGCTGAACGTCAATGACTGTGTCCTAACCTCACAACCAAGATTCTTCACTGCTATCTGCCAAGTCTTGAGGCAAACTCCCTACAACAGACCTTTCACTGAAGATAGACTAAAGGTGCCTGAGGCTGGGACTGGAACTCGAACCTACTGTTTGCCTGTTCCCTGCCTTGCCTCATCTTGTTCCTCCACTGTCTGGTAGATGGCACTCAGTCCTCTAGGGGCTTGCCTGCCGTTCTGCAGACCCAGAGGGATGCTGGTTACTGGCTGTGTGAACCCTGAGCCTGCTTCCTGTGGGTGCTTTTCTGACTTGCTATTTTCTGGTCCACATCGTCCTCTGCCCTCAAAGAGGGCATACATGCCTCACCCAGCCGCCTCCCCACCCACAGCTTGGCCTCGCTCCTAGATTATCAGAGTTAAAGTCAGAAAGCATAGAGAGAATCAGAAGGAACCAGAAGAGGAAAGAGTCTGAGGGATTGCCCGGCCCTACTCAGGAAACTAAAATCAAAAGAGGTTTGCTCATTTAGTTGGCTAAAACACCATAAACCATCACCACTGCCAAGACCTGTATTAGGACCTCAGCTCTCTGGAGCAGTCAGGAAACAGGAAGCATAAAGAAAGGACATGTGATTCGGAGTTCTAAATCCAAACCCCTGGCTGGTTGAGCATCGTCGTGCCTTATCTCTCTGAACATCACTCTCCCCATCAATAAAATGGAGATGATAAGGACTGGCTGAATGAGATGATGGCTGTGAACACACCTGGCAGGGCATTCAAATGTCAGATCCCTCACCCACACCCCTACAGAGGCAGGAGGGTAAGGGAAATTTCTTGCATTCAACTAATATATGCTGATCACCTGAAATGTGCAAGCTGCTGGGATAAGGGTGAACAGGGCAAAGAGCTGAAAACTAAATTATGCTTGTGAGTGATGCTGTGAAGGCGCTGTGAGAAGCTATGTGTATGTATACACATATGTATGTGTATGTGTATGAGTGAGTGAAGTTGCTCAGTTGTGTCCAACTCTTTGCAACCCCATAGACTGTAGCCTACCAGGCTCCTCTGTCCATGGGATTTTCCAGACAACAGTACTGGAGTGGGTTGCCATTTCCTTCTCCAGAGGATCTTCCCAATCCAGGGCTCGAACCTGGGTCTTCCGCATTGTAGACTGACGCTTTACCATCTGAGCCGCCAAAGCTCGACAAAGTTGGGTTAGTGAGCGAAGTCGCTCAGTCGTATATGTATGCACATAAGCTGGGATAACCTAGCCTGGCCTAAGGGGTCAGCAAAGGCTCCATCCTCGCTACTATACCAAAGATCCAACTTCTGCCTTTACCCTGCGACAGATTCACCTTTATCATGATTAATCTGTATATTATAAATGAGAAACAAGCATGTACTATTTATCTAAAATATGAATGAGATTTTCCCTAACACATTACTTACTGTGCCTCACATTGCTACAAAGACTTGTCCCCTTTGCTTGTGAAAATTCCCACAGTACAGCTGGTCATCAGTACATCGGTCTACCTTTTCTGTACCAAACCTTATTGAAAACTACATGTGAAGCCTTTGTCCCTCAGCCTCATATGAGAAGGTCTGTGCACAGATATGAGCCCAAACAGATGGGTTCTGAGTAAGCAGTTCTCCTGTTTGCCCAGGCTCAGCAGTGGAGTATCATTTTGCTTCTGTAAATATCAGGCTTTTACAATACTGGTTTTCAGGAAATAAATGACTAGTTCATGAAAGCCAGTTATCTGTGGACAGTCTACAAACTGTACATGAGCTAAGCTGCCACAGCCTCCTGTCAAGCGTCTAGAAATTTTACACTGAGTATAAGTCTGCCCAAGTAAGAACTCTTTCTTTTTTTCTTTTTTGTTTTGTTTTGTTTTGTTTTGTTTTGGCCACACAGTGCAGCATGCAAGATCTTAGTTCCCAACCAGGAACTGAACCCAAGCCTTTGCTGTAAAAGTGCAGAGTCCTAACCACTGGGCTGCCAGGAAGTTGAGGAACTCTTTCTTGGGACTGGGAAAGGCACAAGGCTCCGGTGACTTACCAATTGCAAAACCAACTCCAAAGTTGGGAGCTATGAGTCCATAGATGTTTTTTGCAAGAGGAATCTGTAAGAGGAAATACATGCACTTCAACTTCTTTCAAGAGCATGAAAGAACATGCTCTTCACCTCTGAATCATCACAGGAGGTCTTAGAGATAGGTTTTCTCAGGCCTGTCATGTGTGTTCCCTTCTGAAGAAGTAGGAGGAGGGAGCAAGATGGGGTTTGGGCAGAAGAGGACCCTCCAAATCTTTAATAGAGTCGAAATGGGTTTTGTGACCACCACGAAAAGCTAGTTCACTTCCATAGTGAAAGTTCAGCCTAGTCTATACTCTATTTTTTTAATAGTTATTTTTATTTATTTGGCTGCACTGGGTCTTAGTTGCAGCGTGCAGGATCTTTAGCTGCAGCATTCAAAAGCTTAGCGGCTACATGTGGGATCTAGTTCCCCGACAAGGGATCAA
>SJYC01078539.1:0-18676 GCA_006408675.1 Madoqua kirkii
ACCTTTATCATGATTAATCTGTATATTATAAATGAGAAACAAGCATGTACTATTTATCTAAAATATGAATGAGATTTTCCCTAACACATTACTTACTGTGCCTCACATTGCTACAAAGACTTGTCCCCTTTGCTTGTGAAAATTCCCACAGTACAGCTGGTCATCAGTACATCGGTCTACCTTTTCTGTACCAAACCTTATTGAAAACTACATGTGAAGCCTTTGTCCCTCAGCCTCATATGAGAAGGTCTGTGCACAGATATGAGCCCAAACAGATGGGTTCTGAGTAAGCAGTTCTCCTGTTTGCCCAGGCTCAGCAGTGGAGTATCATTTTGCTTCTGTAAATATCAGGCTTTTACAATACTGGTTTTCAGGAAATAAATGACTAGTTCATGAAAGCCAGTTATCTGTGGACAGTCTACAAACTGTACATGAGCTAAGCTGCCACAGCCTCCTGTCAAGCGTCTAGAAATTTTACACTGAGTATAAGTCTGCCCAAGTAAGAACTCTTTCTTTTTTTCTTTTTTGTTTTGTTTTGTTTTGTTTTGTTTTGGCCACACAGTGCAGCATGCAAGATCTTAGTTCCCAACCAGGAACTGAACCCAAGCCTTTGCTGTAAAAGTGCAGAGTCCTAACCACTGGGCTGCCAGGAAGTTGAGGAACTCTTTCTTGGGACTGGGAAAGGCACAAGGCTCCGGTGACTTACCAATTGCAAAACCAACTCCAAAGTTGGGAGCTATGAGTCCATAGATGTTTTTTGCAAGAGGAATCTGTAAGAGGAAATACATGCACTTCAACTTCTTTCAAGAGCATGAAAGAACATGCTCTTCACCTCTGAATCATCACAGGAGGTCTTAGAGATAGGTTTTCTCAGGCCTGTCATGTGTGTTCCCTTCTGAAGAAGTAGGAGGAGGGAGCAAGATGGGGTTTGGGCAGAAGAGGACCCTCCAAATCTTTAATAGAGTCGAAATGGGTTTTGTGACCACCACGAAAAGCTAGTTCACTTCCATAGTGAAAGTTCAGCCTAGTCTATACTCTATTTTTTTAATAGTTATTTTTATTTATTTAGCTGCACTGGGTCTTAGTTGCAGCGTGCAGGATTTTAGCTGCAGCATTCAAAAGCTTAGCGGCTACATGTGGGATCTAGTTCCCCGACAAGGGATCAAACCCAGGCCCGCTGCACTGAGAGGGCAAAGTCTCAGCCACTGGACCACCAGGGAAGTGCCCATACTCCATTTTTGAAAAGAACCATAAGGTCTCATTTGGGGTAGATATTAACCTTTGGTAGAAGATGTTTTATTCTAGAAAAACATCTTGCTATTGTTTCTGGCTGGTTGCCCTAAAGTCAAGCCACTGTAACATTTTAAATGCGCAGGGAGAGAGGAACAAGATGAAATAAAAACAATGTAATAAAACATTCTAAATAATTTCCAACTGACATAAAGGTAAACCCTTTGGAGAATCTTGTCCGAAGTTTTTAACATGATAAAAAATGAGAAGAAAATGAAAGATTAATAAAATTAAGCGTCAACAAACTTCAAACTGCTATATTTGTTGGTGACTCTTGTCCAAAGCAAAAGTTTCACTTACAGGTTATTTCCACCTGTCAAATGTCATCTTTTTCCCCACCCCCCCCCCAAATATCATCTTTTACTCACACATAAAATGCTCATTCCGACAATTATCATTCCTAGAAGAGCACAAAGCCATCTGTCAAAAAACAAAAAAGCACCATTAATAAATGATTCTCCCCACCACCACCATCCAGGTTTTCAGTGGAAATAACAGTTTATAGCAGTGAAAGTTTCTAACAGTTATAGTAGTGAAACTAGAAACACTTGGAATTTTTTAAAGTAAGTTCGTTACTGTAACAGAGTGAGTGCTGGGTTGTTTCATTTCATCTTACCTCCCCATTTTGTGTGCGATGGATTTAGGCTGTCTCTTATACACATCTCCCCAATATCATCTTTTACTCACACATAAAATGCTCATTCCGACAATTATCATTCCTAGAAGAGCACAAAGCCATCTGTCAAAAAACAAAAAAGCACCATTAATAAATGATTCTCCCCACCACCACCATCCAGGTTTTCAGTGGAAATAACAGTTTATAGCAGTGAAAGTTTCTAACAGTTATAGTAGTGAAACTAGAAACACTTGGAATTTTTTAAAGTAAGTTCGTTACTGTAACAGAGTGAGTGCTGGGTTGTTTCATTTCATCTTACCTCCCCATTTTGTGTGCGAGGATCCCAAAAACATTGGTTCCAATGAGATAAGAGATGCTAGCTGGCAAGAAAGCCACGCCTGTAAATTTATGAAAGGGACACCTTATCAGTACAGATATCAGTCACGTGTGAGAAAAACTAATAATTGTGAGGCACCACGCTTGCGATGAGAGCTGAGTAAATGAAGCCCAGGGACCTGCACCCAGGCAGCTAATATCCGGTGTCTGATGGAGCTAGTCTGGACTCCACACGGCTTATCCATCCACACGAAGGTGCCAGCCGCCTCGCCACTCCAGAAATGAGATTCCTCCCTCTATCGTGGGCTTCATCTCATCTCGCCCCCACCTCTGCCTGGTGGCGGGTTTTCCCAGGGGAGTTGGGGTGGGTGACTGTGACAGCTCCTGGCTGTGGAGCTGCCAGCTGCCACCCCACACGGGCAGTGCACAGTGGTGGGCATCTGCTCCCAGGTTCCCCCTTTCATATTTGCACAGCAGAACAAAGACACAGGAACTGACAAAAGTCAGGAACACAGATGAGCACAGAGGAAAAATAACATTAAAATTCTCCCACGCTCCATCACTCAGATAATCCCACAGTTGTTTTCCCTTGCAAGGTCTATGTACATAAATAAATGCGTAAGCACAGGAGTTTTGTGTCTTAAAAAAAATTAGTATTATACCTACAGTTTTACATCCTGCTTTTTTTTTTTTTTTTAGATTTATTTATTCATTTTTGGCTATGCTGGGTGCTCAGTGCTGGTCAGGCTTTTCCCTAGCTGCAGCAAGTGGAGCTCCTCTTCCTTGCACTGGCTCTCCTGTTGGGGACCACAGGATCCAGGGCCCACAGGCTTCAGCAGCTGCAGTTCCTGGGTTCTAGAACACAGGCTCAGGAGTGGCACATGGGCTTAGTTGTCCCGTGCCATGTGGGATCCTCCAGGGATTGAACCAGGGATCAAACCCACGTCTCCTAAAACAGCCGGTGGATTCCCTACCACTGAGCCACTAGAGAAGCCCCATCCTGCTTTCAATTTCCTTTGTGGACATCTATCCACGCCAGATAAAAAGTAAATAAATATGTGGTCATTTTTTTGTGGCCAAATCCTATGTGACTGACAGTTTCATGTTTTCCCAGGAGAGGAACTTTGCAAGCCCCAAGCTGAGTTCACAGCTGACGAGGGCGATGGTTGCCTTGAACATGCCTCTCTGCCTTGAACAGGAAAGCCTACTCAAGCCAGCCCACGCTTGGTGGCCAGGGCATTTGTCCACATCAGCTCCATCTGGCCTCCATCCATCCTTAGGATAGGACAATCTCTTTTCCAAAGATGGCTTTCAAACTTTTCACACTCCTGGTGTTTTCCCTTGAAATCCAGAAATACCAGGCTGGTTCCTAAGCCTTGCCCACAAGTGGTAAATGTTGCTTTGTTCCCAATCATCTGACTGCATAATGGTCAGCAGGTCCCCACTCACTCCAAAGGCCCAGGGCCAGAGTCCTTCTTATACAGGCAGCTCACCAGCACACGAGCAGCAAGTGTGATCTTACTCTCCAAAGACACACTGGCTTCCACTGCTCCCCCACAGGCACTAACACCAGCCATCAAACTCTCAGATACACAGTACTGAAGGAAGTCAGAAAAGGGGATATATGTAAACATACAGCAGATTGCACTTTGCTGCACAGTAGAAACTAAAACAACACTGTAAAGCAACTATAATCCAATAAAAAATAATTTAAAAAAAAAACCTCCAGAAAGGCCAAGCTTCCCAGAACAGAAGGGACTTTAACAGAGATTGCTTACGGGAGCTAAATCTAAAACCAAATCATTCTAGATTTGATAATCTGGAAAATAACAATTAGGTGCAATCTCATTTCACGTTCCAGGAAATCATTTCCATCACACTTGGCAACATACAGTGGCCTCATAATTGCTGGAGGTGACAGGATACAGCAAATGTCAGCGGCAGCTCACGCCCAGCTCAGAGCTGGGCTGCGGCAAAGACAATGGCCACAACATGGTCTTGGTCACCAGGAGAGTCTCTTCAAAGGATCAGAGGACATCTGAACTACGGCTTGGCTGAGCTGGGGTTGCACACAGGTACCAGTGCCACGCTCTGGGAACCAGAGTCTGCAGCTGGCAAAGCTCCCCAAAGCAGCTGGTGTTTACACCTGACCCTGGAAGGGGCATAGCAGAGAGCTAAATTAGTCTGGAGATGTAAATCATGAGGGCCTTTGTCTGAGGATGAGTGTCAGGGAGGCATTAATGAATAAAGCACGCAAACTATCAGAAAAGCGACGGCGTGGGTACTGTGATAAAGAGCCACTTCAGCATCAGAGAAACAAGAGGAAAACGGGAGGCCCAGGCCCACCTGAGGGCGCAGCTGCCATTCTGCCCAGACAGTGACCACCCTGGGGACTGAAGTCCCAAATGAGAAGATCTGGTTTTTCTAGAAAAGTTGGAACTCCAGATTCTTACATGAAGTCACCTGATTTTTACACGTTGGCAATTCATATTTTAAAAACATAAACCTCATGCCTACACCTGTGCCAGCCAAGCAAAACATACTTCTAGGCTGCATTTGGCCTGAGCAGAGGTTGGAGAAAGTGGCTGGTACAGCATCTGGCCAGAATGCCTTGCTGGTGACTCCTGACTCCCGAGGTGAAACATGGGAAGCATCACTGAAGCCGAAACTTCAAAGCAGGGATGCAGACAAGCTCAGGGGATGCCCCAGAAGAGCTACATCTTCCCAAGCAAACGAGCTGGGATGCTGAGTGCACAGGAGTAACCCAGGAGCCAGCACAGATCGTTTTCCACTAACGGCAAACAGAGCTGACCCTTAAACAATATGAGTCTGAACTGCTCAGATTCATTTGCGTGTAGATTTTTTTCAATAGTAAATACTACTGTTCTACACGCCCCACGGTTGGGTGAACCCACACATGGAACCACAGACACCAAGGCACCTATAAATTATAGCGAATTTCCAACTGTGTGGAAGGTCAGTGCTGCTAACCCCCCTTTGTTCAAGGGTCAGCTGTACTCTCAGATGGCAAACATCAACTTCATGATTCTCTAGCCAGAAGCATGGATTTAGGAGGCAGGCAGCCAGGTGTTCATTTCAGCTGGGAATTTACCAGCTGAGGCTTGAATGGGTCACTTGAACCTCGAGACAGAGACGGCAGCTGCTCCCACTGCACACACATCACAGGGAGGCTTTGAGGATCACATGGCAAAGTGAGCACCAACGGCCTTGGCACCTGCCCTCCCAGCCCGATCCCTGTGCCCTGTCACTCCACACTCACCCCACCTGTGCCACCATTCACCCTGGCACACTGACCTTCCCCACACTGCAGTAAGCTGCTGTGGGCGGGGACCACTTTATCTGTCTCCCTGCAGCCCTGCTCCATGGTGGCCACAGGAGGTGCCCAGAACCAGCTGACTATTCAGAGGAAAGACCCTGAGCAAGGACGTTCACTTCACAGAGCTAAAGGCCATCCCTTGAAGGCGCCCCCACTGGTCCAGCAGCCTGCCCCAAGGGAAAACAGGCAGAGTGCGTGTTCAGGAGCCCAGAGGCCCCCTTCTCCCTCCAGGGTGCAGACAGGGCCACACACGTTCTTTGGACCTCAGGCTCCAGGCTCCCAATTCATGTTCTGACACAGCCTCTGCATCCTCAGCCTTCTGGGACCTCCACCGCCTACATCATCAATGGAGCCAGCCTCTCGGAACTCAGAGAGACCTCAGTGGGCCTCACGGAGGAACTGCTCCAGTGTTCCAAGAAGGGGCCATCCATCTCTGCTTTAGAGACCGAGGCTGGCAACCTACTACCTTTCCAGACAGCCTTTCAGAGGCACCTCCTAGGACAGGGCGGGCACCCTGACACCAAGCCCTAAGCCTTCCCATCATCTCCACCCACCAGCCCTGGTTCACATTCCAGAGCCAAGAGCAGCAGGCTTCAACCCCCACCTCACGAGACCCTAGGCCAGAGGGGCAGAGCTGCCAGGCCTCCAGGACAGAGCTGTGTGGCCTCCTGGCACTGAGTCCTCACCTTGGGGACAGGCCCAGCCTGGGGGCTCCTCACCTGGCTGGGAGGGGCCCAAGGGGCTTGGGAGAGGTGGGCGGCAAGGTGCCAAGGGCCCATATCGGGGAAGGTGGGGGGAGACCCCCCCCAGGAGATGACACTGCAAATGGGAATAGAAATCTGATTCTCTGAAGGAAATACAAGTCTAGCTCTGAGGCAAGGAAGGAGCCAGGTCACTGGTGGAAAGGTATGGGGTTGGGGCACCATCTGGCCGGAGAGATAAGCCCTGCAAGAGGTCCTCCTGATGAAATCTAGGCGGCCTGTGGCCAGCTATCTAATCCGGATGGCCCGGGTCCCTGACTGACGTGAAAGACTTGACTGTGTCTACGTGTCTGGAGAGGAAGGAGGCGAGGCCTCGAGCCCTGCGTACGGCCAGGACATGGTCAATTAGGGCGATAAGTCAGTTAATTGGAGAAAACAGAATCACTGGAGCAGCATCTCTGCCCAGAAGCACATGCAAAGCCAACACGTAGCTCCACTCACAGCCACGCACCAACCCCCACCCCACGGCACTGCCTGAGGACGCCTGGAGGCCCCAGTCAGCACAGGCCAGAGGGAAAGAGCCGGAGAAAAACACCTCCCATGGTGTCATCCGCTGGTATCAGCACTGAGACAGAAGCTGTCTCATCCTTTGCAAAACTGCTATTTGCTAACTTGAGGACAGAAGTCCATGCCTCCTGCGAAGCGCTAAGCTCGCCTTAGGACCCTGGGGAGCCTCCACAGTTCCTCAGTCATCTCCATAGCCAGAAGTTCAGAGTGAGATTTCTGCTGAGAACTGGCCTTAGTTGAGCTCCCAGAATCTTTCCTCCTTCACTGAATGACTCTTGTTGTTGAGGGTTTGGTTTTGTGGCACAATATACAGACCAGACAATTCTGCGTACCCTTTTAAAGGACACAGTTCACTGGTTTGTAGTATATCCACAGGGCTGTGAAACCACCATTAATTTAATTTCAGAATGTTTTCATCACCCACAAAAGAAATCTCACACCCTTTAGCAGTCTCTCCACATCCGACCCAGCTTCTAGCCATTCGGGGCTTTTTAATGAAGGATTTTTTTTTTAATGAAAGAATACAGAAATTCAATGCAGACCCCCAAAGGACTAGTCCCCAGGCCAGGCCAACTGGAATAAGTCCGGAAGATGAGGGACCATCCCCAACCAGAGGGCAACATTTGTGAAGATGCCTGTGCAAGGGGCATGCAATCTCACCCAAGGAAGGTAGTGCTGTGCTGTGCTGCGCTCAGTTGCTCAGCTGTGTCTGACCCTTTGCGACCCCATGGACTGCAGCCCACCAGGCTCCTCTGTCCGTGGGGAGTCTCCAGGCCAGAATACTGGAGTGGGTTGCCATGCTCTCCTCCAGGGGATCTTCCTGACCCAGGGATCAAACCCAGGTCTTCCACATTGCAGGCAGATTCTTTACCAGCTGACTCACCAGGGAAGACCAAGAATACTGGAGTGGGTAGCCTATCCCTTCTCCAGGGGGTCTTCCCAACCCAGGAATCAAACTGGGATCTCCTGCATTGCAGGCAGATTCTTTACCAGCTGAGCTACCAGAGAAGGTTGGGGGGCTCTAAAAATGTGGGCTTATTCAGAACTGAGAGTCTCCATCTGAAGATGTCAGTACGTAACGTGAAAGAACTGTAAAAAGAAACTAAACCTCTAGGAAGGACAATTGATAAATTCTTAAAAAAATGTGTACGTCCAAGAACTAGTCTTCCAGATATTAAGCAGGATTCTCAGGCTACAGTAATTAAATAGTAGTGTATTGACAAGGGGAGACAGGCAGACAAATGCAACACAAGAGAGAAACCCAGAAACAGATCCGAGGATGAAATGGTCATTTCCAGCAAGTTGGACATGGGAAATATCA
The DNA here is from genome assembly GCA_006408675.1 of Madoqua kirkii. Taxonomy (NCBI): domain Eukaryota; kingdom Metazoa; phylum Chordata; class Mammalia; order Artiodactyla; family Bovidae; genus Madoqua; species Madoqua kirkii. The sequence continues at coordinate 8,169 of SJYC01078539.1, forward strand.
GATAGACTCCAGGGGCACCTGGCTGTAGGGCTGGCTGGCTATAAAGAAAACAGTAACACCAGGTCCTTCTCACACTCTTTTACAGCAAAAGGCATTCTCTGTAAAACCAAGAGCTAAATGCAAAAAGAAAAAAAAAAGCATCTCATACATTTATTGAAGGAAACTCAGTGAAACAATAATCTTGACATAGGAAAGGCCTTCCTGAACCTGAGTTGAAATGATGGAAAAGCCTGATAAATCTGACTCAGGGCATTTTAAATGTTCCAAGTGACAAAAAGGAAAACAAAAAAACCCGAGAACACGTATTAAGTCAAAAGACATACAACAAAGGGCTATATTTGCAAAAGATCTGATAAAGATTAATATCTGAACATACAAAGAACACAACTTTTTTTAAAAGGATGAAACAATAGAAAAAATGGGCAAAGGATATTAATCAGAAATTCACAGTAAAGGGAATAGATATGGATAAACATACGAAAAGTGCTCAATTTCACTCACAAAGCAGAAACAAATCAATATGAGATCCCCTTTCTCACATACACTCAGTGAGGAAAGGCTGATAACACCTGTTTTAGTGGAAGGCCACCAAACATCAAAACACAATTTAAGTTCAGAAATTTGCCCTATACACAGGTACTTGGAAGTACATAGGTACTTTCAAACTTGAGTAGGAATACATGGAAAGGATATTTCACTGCAGTGTGGTTTCTAATGGCAAAAAGTGGGATGAAACCAAATGTCCAGCTAAGGACAGGTGGGAAATGTATGGTATAATCATAACACAGAACAGAAGAAATCACTAGTAGAAATGATGGGGCTATCCCTAGTGATCCAGTGGCTAAGATGCCACACTCCCAATGCAGGGGGCCCAGGTTGGATCCCTGGTCATGGATCCAGATTCCACATGTAGCAACTAAGTGTTCACACACCACAACTAAAGATTCTGCTCAGCCAAATAAATAAGTAAATATTTAAATTTTAAAAAAGGAATGATGTTGTTTAGTTGCCGGGTCATTTCTGACTCTTCTGTGAGACCCCTGGACGGTATCCCAGCAGGTTCCTCTGTCCATGGAATTCTCTTGGCAAGAGCACTGGAGTGGGTTGCCATTTCCTTCTCCAGGAGATCTTCCTGACCCAGGGATTGAACCTGCATCTCTTGCATTACAGGCAGATTCTTTACCACTGAGCCATCTGGGAAGCCAGATCCAGTTAAACAGGGCAGACTGAATCTACAGAGTTTTCTAAATTCCACTTAAATTTTAGTAAAGGAATTAAAGAAAACTATAGACCCTCCCCTGTCTGCTCAAGGAGAAACAAAACGAAAAAGCAAAATGCAGTGAGAAGGAGGATCAACCAGAGGGAGAGAAGTGAGGGACATGGCAGAGAGCTCCAGAATCTTCCACCCACACACAGAGTGGCAGAAGCAGTGAGACCTTTGTGCCTCAGAACCCAGGACATTCAGGAGCTGAAGGCTGCAGGTGCTGTGAACGTAAGGCTGAGAGTGGAGGCTGTCAACCAGAAAGAGGTTGAATCGCCCCCTCATCTGCCCCGTCCTCAGTGGTTCAACTGGCAGGAGACAGTTTCTTGACAGAAACTGAACTGAAGAGGTTCAAAGACCCCAGATAATGACACGGGAGGCTGAAACAAGGAGGGGAAGAGAGTCTTCCTACTATAAATAGTAAGAGGATATTCTTTCAACAACCCCGTCACCACTCCCTAACACATACACAAAACCACTCAGAGAAAATATGAAAAGACTCTTCAAATGTATGACATGATGACACCAATTGTAAAAGCTCAGTCGAGTTCAGAGGAAATCAGTGGAAAGAAATTAGTGGAAACAGGAAAGGCAAGATAAGAAATTAAAGCACAAAATGTAGGGTCCAACATCTGACCAACCAGGGCACCAGAAAAGAGCAGACAGAAAATGGAAGAGGGGTAGGATTAAAGAAATAACATAAAAAGATTTCCCAGAACTGAAAGAAGGGGTTTCCTAAGTGAGGAGGCTGACCCTGCTACTGCCCGGCAAAGTGGAGGAAAAGAAGACTCCTGTCAATCACCATCGTGGATGCTCAAAACCTAGAGACAAACAGAAGACCCTTCAAGCTCCTGCAGAAGATTGGGAATGAGGACACTGGCCTCCTCAACCGTGACCCTGGCTGCCAGAACAGGGCAGTGGCCTCAAAACTCTGAAGGAGGACTTCCCTGGTGGTGAAGTGGTTAGGGCTCCATGCATCCAAGGCAGGGAGCATGGGTTTGATCCCTGGTTGGGGAACTAAGATCCCACATGCCACACAGTGTGGTCAAAAAAAATTCTTTTTATAAGATTCTGAAGGATACACATTTCCAACCAAGAATTATATACCCAAATAGACTGAGTCAATCAAACTCAGAATAAAATTGAGGCAAGGATGCATGTGTGCCTGCTAAGTTGCTTCAGTCATGACCAAAGAGTCTTCCTACTATAAATAGTAAGAGGATATTCTTTCAACAACCCCGTCACCACTCCCTAACACATACACAAAACCACTCAGAGAAAATATGAAAAGACTCTTCAAATGTATGACATGATGACACCAATTGTAAAAGCTCAGTCGAGTTCAGAGGAAATCAGTGGAAAGAAATTAGTGGAAACAGGAAAGGCAAGATAAGAAATTAAAGCACAAAATGTAGGGTCCAACATCTGACCAACCAGGGCACCAGGAAAGAGCAGACAGAAAATGGAAGAGGGGTAGGATTAAAGAAATAACATAAAAAGATTTCCCAGAACTGAAAGAAGGGGTTTCCTAAGTGAGGAGGCTGACCCTACTACTGCCCAGCAAAGTGGAGGAAAAGAAGACTCCTGTCAATCACCATCGTGGATGCTCAAAACCTAGAGACAAACAGAAGACCCTTCAAGCTCCTGCAGAAGATTGGGAATGAGGACACTGGCCTCCTCAACCGTGACCCTGGCTGCCAGAACAGGGCAGTGGCCTCAAAACTCTGAAGGAGGACTTCCCTGGTGGTGAAGTGGTTAGGGCTCCATGCATCCAAGGCAGGGAGCATGGGTTTGATCCCTGGTTGGGGAACTAAGATCCCACATGCCACACAGCGTGGTCAAAAAAAATTCTTTTTATAAGATTCTGAAGGATACACATTTCCAACCAAGAATTATATACCCAAATAGACTGAGTCAATCAAACTCAGGATAAAATTGAGGCAAGGATGCATGTGTGCCTGCTAAGTTGCTTCAGTCATGACCAACTCTTTGCAACCCTATGGACTGTAGCCCAGCAGGCTCCTCTGTCCATGGGATTCTCCAGGCAAGAACACTGGACTAGGGTGCCATGACCTCCTCTGTAAAGACACTTTCAGATATGCAGGATCCCAGAGAACTTTTCCCTCAGGAAGCTGCTGGAGGATGTGTTCCAGCCTCATGAGAATGCAAACCAAAGAGACGAATGCAGGAGAGGAAGGTACAGGAAACAGCAGAGAAGCAAAGAAGATGCCCAGGTATTAGAAGAGAAAAGTCTCAGGATAGCCTAGAGCACAAGTCTGGACTGGAGACAGAATGACGTGGAACAGATGTCCACAAACAAGCAAAAACACAGAAAGGATAGGTCTGTGGATGCACTTGGCTGCATTTAGAGGGTTTCTCATCTCTGCAGGAGAGTTTGAGGGATATACTCACAAATGCTACACAGGAATCTACGGAAATGGAAAGACAGCAATCACTACCTACAGGAAAAACAGGCAGCTTGTAAAAGAGAAAGAAAGTCAATGTAAACAAAACCTGTTTGAGAATTGTTTAGGAGAACAGAGGATGAGAAAACACAGAAGTTATTTGTTTGATATTCTCAAGTAGAGTAATAATGGCATTAAAGCTTCATCTATTATATTAGGAAGCTGGTGGACAAGTCAGAAATTGGAAAATCCAAAAATAAGAGTGTACACGTTATCGAGAGACAACAAGGAATTAGCAGAAGAAACAAAAGAGTTGAGGGTGAACAAAATTTGAGGAAAGGATTGGAGATGAGAAGGCATCGAGAAAAGTGCTGTCTTTTCACTACAACTTGTATAATATTTTACTTAAAAATTATGTACATGTGTAATTTTGATAAAAATTAAAATTTAACTGTGAAAACTAACTCTACCCATTCTGACACAGAAACATGAAAAAACAAGAGGTCATTCAGTGATGTAAACGACAAGATTTCACATGGGTTGGGTTTTCAAGCACTGCACACAGATGGCACAGAACTAAAAAAGAAAGACACAAAGTTGTCAGCAGAGGACTGGGCTGGGAGAAGGGGAAAGGTGCATATGAGATTTTTTTTTTTAATTTTACTTCCTCATTCCCTGTACTGTGGTTTTGAACAATAAGCATGAAAGCGAAAGTGAAAGTCTCTTAGTCATGTCTGAGTCTTTGCGAGCCCGTGGGCTATACAGTCCATGGAATTCTCCAGACCAGAATACTGGACTGGCTGGCCGTTCCCTTCTCCAGGGGATCTTCCCAGAGATCAAACCCAAGATTCCTGCATTGCGGGCGGATTCTTTACCAGCTGACTTACCAAGGAAGCAACCAATAAGCATGAATTACTCTATAAATAAAAAATACTCTAAAAAATTCATCCTCTTAAAAACCAAGTTTGTAATGGATAAGGATGATGTGGCATATATATAAAATGGAATACTACTCAGCCATAAAGAGAATGAAATAATGCCATTCCAGCAACATGGATGGACCTAGAGATTATCATACTAAGGGAAGTAATTCAAACAGAGAAAGACAAAGAGCATGTGATACCACTTATATGTGGAATCTAAAATTTGACACAAATGAACTTATTTAGGAAACGGAAACAGACTTAGACATGGAAGACAAAATATATAGTTGCCAAACAGGGAAGGTGGGGGAGGAATAAATTAGGAGTTTGGTATTAGCAGATACAAATTGCTACATGCTGCTGCTGCTGCTGCTAAGTCGCTTCAGTCGTGTCCAACTCTGTGTGACCCCATAGACGGCAGCCCACCAGGCTCCCCTGTCCCTGGGATTCTCCAGGCAAGAACACTGGAGTGGGTTGCCATTTCCTTCTCCAATGCATGAAAGTGAAAAGTGAAAGTGAAGTCTCTCAGCCGTGTCCAACTCTTAGCGACCTCATGGACTGCAGCCCACCAGCCTCCTCCATCCACGGTATTTTCCAGGCAAGAGTACTAGAGTGGGGTGCCATTGCCTTCTCCACAAATTACTACATACAAAATAAATAAACAAGAGCCTACTCTACAGCACAGAGAACTATACTCAATATCCCGTAATAAATCATAATGTAAAAGGATATGTATATATAAGCGTGGGCCTTCCTAGGAGGCACAGTGGTAAAGAATCTGTCTGCCAATACAGGAGACACAAGAGACTCAGGTTTGATCCCTGGGTTGGAAAGACCTGGGGGACGAAACTTTCCTGGAAGACTCTAAGGACAGAGGAGCCTGGTGGGCTACAGCTCGCAGAGTCGTGAAGAGTCAAACACGACCGAATGACTGAGCATGCATAACTGGACCACTCTGCTGTACATCAGAAACGGACAAAACCGTGAAAATCAACTATACTTCAGTTTTTCGAAAAATTGTTTAGTTGCTAAGTCCTGTCTAACTCTTTAGCAGCCCCATGGATTATAGCCCGCCAGGCTCCTCTGTCCATGGGATTTGCCAGGCAAGAATACAAGAATGGGTTGCCATTTCCTTCTCCAGGGGATCTTCCTGACCCAGGGACCAACTCGCATCTCCTGCACCGCAAGTGGGATTCTTTACCACTGAGCACTAGGGAAGCCCCTTGAAAAATAAAACTAAGTCTCTCGTTATTCTCTTTTCCATAAATTTGATTGCTGTCCGCGTACATTTAATACAATAGTTCAGCTTCAGAAACATGAGGAAATACTGAATGCACCTTTTCTCTCTCATTTCTGCTCTTTGTATTAACTGGACCTCTATCAGGCATGATGCAAAAACTGGAGTTGAAAGAAACCCCAAAGCTCATTGCTAATCGAAGCACTGATCCCCTTAAGTGTCAAACAGAAACAATCGCTTTATCATCTTGCCACCAGCAGCAGCTCAGCAGGGCTACAATAATGAGACCTACCCTGGGGACAACAGTTCTAGAATCAGAAGTGCCCAGCCCAGTCTTACCCAGCTGCCACTTGTGGGAACACATGGTCTCCATCATCCAGATGGGCAGGGCTGGCTCCAGCATGGCAATCCCCATGTTTGCGAAGCAGATGGACCCTTTAAGGGAGGAAGAGGGTTAGTGTCCTTCTGTTTGCGGTCTCCAGTGTCCCCTACCATTCCCAAACACAGCTAAATCCCATGTGCCCACAGCCAGAAGAATCAGCTCAAATACCCAGAACTTCTACTTTTGTAAGAATAACAGATCAAGGGGATGGTGGAGAGGGTTGTTTCTTTTAAGTATTGTTATTACTTAAGACAACTAGCATCTCAGAGTCATAAAGTCTGGAACTGGAGAAAGGCTTAGAGATCACTAGGTTTAAACTTTCCCAATTTATTAGGGAAGTAATGTGTTTGAGGCCACTCAGCAGCTCAGACTGATCACACACAGACTCAGGCAACCTGAGGCTCCTACACTTTGTACAATCACACAGATATTTCTAATGCTGCCCCAGGTTGCTTGAAACTCCAGTGCACTCGGTGCAAATACGCTGGTGAGGAATTTTTCTTTTTAAACAACTATACCTATAGGGTAAATATCCATCATCACTGTGTTAACCAGAACGCTTTAAATGCAGAACCTTTGGGAAAAAACACACACACACACACACACACACACACACACACACACATACACTGCTGTCCCCATTTTTCTGAAAGCTTCCTCTGCTGTGCACTGTGAATCCTCTAATTTTCTAGACTTCTGATTCCAAGAACATGGTGCAACCATAATTAAGGTGCTTACAGATCAAGAAAGATTTTTTTTTTCATTCTTTGTAAATTTAAAGACAGAACATAAAAATGATATTGAAATGGCTGGACCACCTTCACTCAACTACTCTGTGTTTCCTTAGAGTCTGTATTTGTCTATTTGACATTAACTATAGGGCCAAACTAACAAACCAGGGCTGTTCATGCCTCCTGGGTGATCCAGAGCCCATATTTTGAGCTCCCTCTTTATCAACTCTGACCCACGACACCAGTGCCCCCTCCCCACCCTAAACTCACCCAGGGAATGGGGGAGAGCACCCAGACTGGGATTATTGAAACTAGCCAACCCTAAGCTGCTTACCCTGCCCTGATATTCACACAGAAGCCCCTAGGATCTGGCTGGGCTTTCCCCAGCCCCTTTCTGCCTGTTGACCAAACCAGTTCCCCACGTGGCCCTGAGCAGTGTGGCATGCTCCCTTTTCTTGGGAAATGTGACTAACAAAATCTTCCTTCAGTGGTGTTGACCTCTCTGTGTCATCACTCAGCCACCTTGCTAAACTGACAAATGAGACACACTGGGCTCCCAACTAACCCCTCCCCGTGGCCAGGCTGCCCGGACCTGCGATGGCCTGACACTGAGTGTGGGCTGGGTCTCTGTACTTCCTCCATGGCAGATGGGGGGCACGTAGGAACAAGACAGGTCAGAGAATGTCAGAGAGAGGCAGGGGCAAGGTCACAGGCAGCAATGCCTGCCCACACGTCTGCCCCAAGGGGCAGGGTGGCATCTCTGGGCCCCCACCTCTCACCACACATGTCCTCATCCCCAGCTCGGATAGCCAGGGCTCCAGGGGAATCCCAGCTCTGGAATGTTCCCTGTGTCTTGCAGGGGACACACAGAGGGCCCCCTCTAGGAGGTAGTCACCACACTAGGCTTACTACCCTTTGGTCAACAGGTATGACAGACAAGGTCTAGACCAGGGTCACATGTGTGCCACCTGAACCAGACCCAGTGGCAGATGGCTTAACAAAGTCTGCCTGGGTATATAGGTCAACCCCAATCTCATAATTCATCACACTTGCTCCTCCCCCTTAGTAACAAAACGTTCATTCTCTACATCTGTGTCTCTATTTCCGCTTTGTAAATAAGATCCTCTGTACCAAATTTTTCAGATTCCACATGGACGTATACACACTATTGATACTATGTATAAAATAGATAACTAAGGAGAACCTACTGTATATCACAGGGAACTCTACTCAGTGCTCTGTGATGACATAAATGGCAAGAAAAATCCAAAAAAGGAGGGATGTGCTTAGTCCCCCAGTCACGTTTGAATTTTTGTGACCCCATGGACTGTAGCCTGCCAGGCTCCTCTGTCCATGGAGATTCTCCAGGCAAGAATACTGGAGTGGGTTGCCAAGCCTGCTTCAAAAAAAAAGAGGGATATATATATATGTATATACATATATATATAGCTGATTTGCTTTGTTACACAGCAAAAATACAATAATATAAAGCAACTATACTCCGATAAAAAGTTTTAAATATTAAAAAAAAATCGGCCGTCATGTCTGTGACCCCTGCTTGGACACACCTAACCCTAACAGGAGGAACCCAAACTGCACGGCTCCCCTGACCTCAAGGGCTGCTGCTGACCACTGTGTCCAGGCCCAGGCCACATAAGACTAGTTCCTCACGAGGCAGTTGCAGGCCCAGGTCACAGGGATGGTCGTGGGAGGATGGTCCCTTGGATGGATACAGCCCATTATCCGCCCCCCTAAAAAAAAATCGGCCGTCATGTCTGTGACCCCTGCTTGGACACACCTAACCCTAACAGGAGGAACCCAAACTGCACGGCTCCCCTGACCTCAAGGGCTGCTGCTGACCACTGTGTCCAGGCCCAGGCCACATAAGACTAGTTCCTCACGAGGCAGTTGCAGGCCCAGGTCACAGGGATGGTCGTGGGAGGATGGTCCCTTGGATGGATACAGCCCATTATCCGCCCCCCTCCCCCCGCCCCCGCAAGAGCCACGGCACCCCAGGGCATCCTTTGAGCCTCTCTCTGCTAAGAACACAGATGTCTTCTGGCCGCTGCACAGGATACCCTCTGCAGAAAGGGGGCGCCCCTTCACCCTCCAGTGCTCTGCTGTCGGTCTCCATTCACAGATGCCAAGGTGAAATCAGACCACCCACCTAAGATGCCTGCAGGGAGCCATGGACCCATTCCGGAAGCTCAAGGCCAAACAGCGATGCGGGCTGACACAAACACAGCGAACAAGCTTGGCCCCGAACAAGCCTCGTGGAGGGCATCTCTGTGACTCAGACCTCTTTGCCCCAAATGCAAAACAACAAAGGAGCTTGGCTGTGTCAGAAATCAACCACGGAAGAAAAACATTTCTTCTGACGTGTGACCTCTTTGTGCCTTTTATGTTTTCCTACAGCCCAACGTTTTCATCACGGAGAAGGCAATGGCACCCCACTCCAGTACTCCTGCCTGGACAATCCCATGGACGGAGGAGCCTGGTAGGCTGCAGCCCACGGGGTCGCTAAGAGTCAGACACAACTGAGCGACTTCACTTTCACTTTTCACTTTCGTGCATTGGAGAAGGAAATGGCAACCCACTCCAGTGTTCTTGCCTGGAAAATTCCCTGGACGGAGGAGCCTGGTGGGCTGCCGTCTATGGGATCGCACAGAATCGGACACGACTGAATTGACTTAGCAGCAGCAGCAATGTTTCCAGCAGCAAAACCAACACTGGTCCTCACCACCCACCCCCACCCTCTTGATGGGGAAGCATCGGGGTGCTGGGGGAGCCCCACCTGCAGCAATGAGGATGTATGGGTCCCTCAGCAGGGTGGTGAGCGGAGTCCCCTTCTGGCTCTGTCAGGAAAACAGGAGTTAGAAGAGGCCACGTGGCCACCACAGTGCCCACCTGGCCCTGCTGCTCACCTCTGGCTGCACCCGGGACGGCTGGAGCACAAACAGCTGAATAGCTATGGGAGGAAAAAGAAGAGGCGTGGCCCCGAGCACCTGCTCCCAAGGATGCTGAGCCCAAGGTCCCCGAGATCACGGCCAGAGGTCCCAGGGGACTTACTCACTCACCTCCATCCAAGAGCACCAGGGCAGCCAAGACTAGGAATGGAGCTGTCTTCCCCACAAACTCATACAGCACACTCCCAAAGGGGGGGCCCACTGCAAGGAAGACAGAGCGGGGCTGGTACCGGGCCCAGGACTGCGGACCACCGTCTAGACCAGAACCATCTTCTTTGTGCTTCTCCCTCTATGCGTGCTCATTTGCTCAGTTGTGTCTGACTCTTTGTGTTCCCATGGACTGTAGCCCACCAGGCTCCTCTATCCATGGGATTTCCCAGGCAAGAATGCTGAAGTGGGTTGCCATTTCCTACTCCAGGGGATCTTCCTGACTCTGAGAGCAAACCCTCCTCTCCTGCGTCTCCTACATTGGCAGGCAGATTCTTTACCACGAGCATCACCTGGGAAGCCCCTCGACTTGGTTCCAGACAGTATGTGAAAGGACCACCCTATACTCTGTTCAGGAGTACCCTGGCAACTCCTCTAAGTGGTTTTACACCTGAG
>SJYC01078540.1:0-63952 GCA_006408675.1 Madoqua kirkii
GTCTCCTGCGTCTCCTACATTGGCAGGCAATTCTTTACCACGAGCATCACCTGGGAAGCCCCTCGACTTGGTTCCAGACAGTATGTGAAAGGACCACCCTATACTCTGTTCAGGAGTACCCTGGCAACTCCTCTAAGTGGTTTTACACCTGAGACATGAGGATCAGAGAGAAATAAGACCCAGGCACAGACATGCATAGGAAAATGGGCCAGGGAGAACTTCAGGGTCCTTATGAAGCAGCAGACAGGGAGGGACTGTGGGCCCCCCGATGAAGGTCAGGAACGCACAGAGAAGGCAGACGACCTGGATCTGTCAGGGAAGGTGCCTGTTCCTGGTCTGGGAGCTCAGCCAGGGCAAGTTGGGGAGGCAGGCTCAGAAAGTGGGAAGGTCCTCGGGCGGGATGGGAACTCAGAGAATGTTCTAGGGCAGGGACCTTGGCAGAGCATCCTGTTCAAGACTCATTGTCATCTGGATCGGGGAGAGAGGACTGGGGAGCCCAGGACTGCCCAGGTCAGGACATGTTCCATTTTTCAAAGCCTCCATGAAAGCAGGGAGGGAACAGAGGACAGTAGCGTGTAAAGGGGCTCGTGTCCCACACAGGATAGACCCTCCCTCTGCAGCGGCCCTCACCCACCTAGGACGCCCATGGCCAGGCCTCCCAGGGCGATCCCCATGGCGTTGCCTCTCTCCTCGTCATCTGTGTACACGCTGGCCAGCATGCCCATCCCTAATCAGGGAAAGAAACGGTGACAGCCAAGCTCTGGAAGCAACAGAATTATCGTCATGACTCACAACCCCGCCCACCCTCAGCCCAGACTGTGGTCTTCCCACACCTGCCAGACCAACAAAACATAAGGTCAAGCAACATCCAAAAACCCACCACCCACCACCACCGATACCTTGATTGCCTGAATTATTCCAGCTCATTCTGTAAGGGTCGCCAGCCAAGGCAGGGCCCATGGTCCTCCCACAGACCAAAGCCCCGGGGACATAGACTTATTCAGTTCCACACCTACCAGCTACAGACGAGCAGGAGGAACCGATGCCCTGCGGGACCTGGCGAACAGCAGGAAGGCATAGCTGCGGGAGAAGGCGAACACTGCGGAGAGAGTGGCCAGGCCAGGGTCAGTGTAGACCCGGCTGGCACGGTGACCAAATCTGCTCAAACAAGACCTTGCTAAAGGCCTCCCTTAACCTGATAGGGGTACTTCTGGATTAACCACATCATGCTTTGGCTCCCTGAAGACCTCACCCACCTTGAAGACCCTCACTGTTTTCTGCAGTTGTTGCCAACATACCTACCCCCGCCCCCATCCCAGCTGTGTTCTCAGTTTCCAGTTGGTGGTGGTCAGAGCCCACCTAGTGACCCAAATTCGGAAGGCAAACGTCAGACACTTACTAACTGTTGAGATAAACATGATGCAGAATCCCGTAAACATGGGAATTGGGTAGCCAATTCTGCAAAACAGAACCACAGAGAGAACCTAGTGACTGTTACGTATTTATTTTAAGCCTTGCTATTGAGTTTCTCCTGTTAGCTCTTGGGATCAGGTAGATAAGCGTCTGGTCAACTTTTCTAAAAATTCATATAGTTGGTGCTTCCTCCGTGACCTTTTGGTGTTTGACTGTCTTGGAAAGTGAATACATTTAGGGACTGCCACTCTGAGGGGAAATTTCTCTGGCATAAATGTTAATAAAATCTTGGCAAGTAACCCAGAACACATTCAAATACACAGTCCCTGTTTCCAGCATTTTGTAAAACTTTCTTTAATTAGAGTCTTGGCTAGAGCCTCCCCAGAGGGACAGCTGCAAGCAAATGATTCTAGTAAAAGGTCATCAAGAGAGTCCATGGGCAGCAGACACAACTGCAGTACATCTAAGAGGCATCAGGAAACGAGGACATTTCCAAATCTATCTTCACCTTGACCCTGATACAGGCCTTGTTTTGGGTACAAAACTTTCAACATCCTAATTGCTCCATAAGACCACAGAGCACCGGGCTCCGCCACCAGGCAGACAGGAGAGGTGGGGAGACCTCAACGTCTGGGTATCACACCCTTGGCTGGACACCTGGCCTTGCCATTTAACTCAAGTAGATCTCCCCCGAGGCTCAAAGAGAGACCACCACCCACTTCCCATAGGTGGAATGCTAAGTCCCTTCAGTCACGTCCGACTCTGCAACCCCATGGACTGCAGCCCATCAGGCTCTTCTGTCCATGGGATTCTCCAGGCAAGAATACTGGAGTGGGTTGCCGTTCTCTTCTCTAGGGGATCTTCCTGACCCGGGGAGGGAATCCACATCTCTCCTGCCTCCGGCACTGGCGGGTGGGTTCTTTACTACTGGTACCACCCAGGAGGTGAAGTGGGTATGATATGAGACATGGCTATTAAACTTCTACCAGGGCACCTGGAACATGACAAATGCTTCAGAAATTGTGCTTCATCCCCCATTCTCTTCCTGTTGTGCCATATAGATGGCACATGAGAGAGAAACAGCTTCCTGCCCCCTGGCCTCCCTTCTGCCAGAAACAAATCACACAAAAGCAGGGGCTGGGACTGGCTGAGCTACAGCCCTAGACAAGATGTGTGTCACAGCCCAGAATAGCCCTGAGCATCTCCGGGCCGCATCTTCCTCCAGCCGCAGACACTCAACACCCTGGAGAGAAACCCAGCGAGGAACAAGGAGCCCTGAGTACCGGTCACACAGCCTGGGAGGGCTCTTCTACTCAAGGCTGGAATGAAAAATCATAACAATATCTTTACCTACGGTTACACTCCCTTCTCCAAGCACCTCCATCCATGAGCTCCCTGATGTGATAAGAGCAGATGGACCACTTCCACATGTTACAGATGAGGTATGAAAAACTGACTTGTCTGATGTCCTAGGGCTAATTCCATCCAGGGCCATTCCATCCAGTCCTTCTCCTTGCAGACTTACTTTACTAACCTCCCCAGGTAGCCAAAAGGCCTGTGTGCTTTTGAACAGAACCTTCTAAAAGTTCTGGTCCCACTTGCAAAATTTTTTAACTGTTTCATGTGCATCCAGGAAACAAATAGCATCATAAAATCATCGCATTCTCAGGCAATCACCACCCCCACAAACTGATGCAGAGACTCCTCTACTGTGACCTGAAGTGAGCTTGTAACTCACAAAGCAGGATGAAGCCAATCTGGTGAACTAGGAAAGACACCAAGATGCTGAACTACAGTTCAGATGCATCAAATGACAGCTGATCGTCTCCACCGGCCCGGAGCCGACCGCTCTGTGCTGTCACTTCTGCAGGCAAAAGAAACCTGCTCACAACACCAGGTCCAACACGGCACTAACGGAAACTGATGAAGGAAACTTCAGGAGGCTCAGAGAGAAGTCACAGGCAGTGTATTTTCTCAGCAACTACTGCATGTCCATAAAGAAGGCTGAGCACCAAAGAATTGATGCTTTTGAACTGTGGTGCTGAAGAAGACTTTCGAGAGTCTCCTGGACTGCAAAGAGAGCAAACCAGTCAATCCTAAAGGAAATCAACCATGAATATTCATTGGAAGGTGAAGCTCCAATACTTTGGCCACCTGCTGCAAAAAGCTGACTCATTGGAAAAGACTCTGATGCTGGGGAAAATTGAGGGCAGGAGGAGAAGGGGACAACAGAGGATGAGATGGTTGGATGGCATCACCGACTCAATGGACATGAGTTTGAGCAAGTTCCGGGAGATGGTGAAGGACAGGGAAGCCTGGCGTGCTGCAATCCATGGGGTCACAAAGAGTCAGACATGACTGAGCAACTGAACAACAACATTGCACGACTGGGGGAAGAACGAACACACACCTGCCCTGGAATGAACAGAGGCTTCTCATCCCTTTCAACATCCAGCTTGGAAAACCTATTAGTCTAATAGTCAAAGCTACTGGAATACCAGTAATACTACATCCAGTCGACAGCCTGGCCACTGAGCAAGGTCACCTGGCAGGGCACAGCTGGTGTGAGCGCCTTCTTAGCAGGAGGCTCCAGCACTGCTGGAGATGATAAGCGTGCAGAGCCACCTGTGACCATCACAAGTCCACGTGATAGCTGGCTCCCGCCCTGTTTTCAGACGGCCACATGGAGGCTCAAGAGATTTAAGTAACTTGCCCCAGATTCAGGACAGAGGGCATAATCTTGAGTGTCGATGAGGCCGGGTCCTGCTAGTTAACACTTTGGTGGGGACACCAGTCACAGGAGCAGAGGTCCACACAGGGTGCGTGGAACACAGGTCCACAGTACCTGTTAATACCAGGTGGCTTGGTACCCACAGGGCTGCGCACTTACGGACGATTCTTTTAACCAAGACCAGGTGTTGTGTTTTTCTCTAAAAATGCAGCAGCTACTGTTGTGTTTCTCAATTGCTTTCAGATTTTAATAGAGCATGACTGGAAAACCAAACGGCAAAGCTAGAAGGAAACTCAAAGGCTGGCCAGCCCAAAGCCCCATCTTAGATAAGAAAGTCAAGGTTCCAAGGTGGAGCCTGTGACTCAGCCACAACTGCAGAGCAGGCCAGTTGCTTTGGGTATCACTGGGATCCTGCTGCTCCCTTCTCATTACCAGACTCGTGTGCCCTACGCTTTCAACACTGGCCAAGCCACTGGCAGGGTTGCCCAGTGGCAAGTGCTGGGCAGCATCCTTCTCTGGAGCTCAGCCCCAAGGCAAATGCAGTCCAATGGGCAGTCCTGGCTCTCCACCCTCATACTGCCCTGTCCCCCTGAACACCTGCCTCAGGACAGCTGCCCAAGGCCCCAGGGTCACTGAGTGGTGGGCAGATGGCCACTGTCCTTTCTCCCTCCCCACAATGTCTCCTAAATGGTCAGAACCTCCACTGACATTAGTCATAAATGTCTGACTTGGCCTCCTGCAGCAATTCAATGCCATCTCAATTAAAGTGATACTGAGCCGAGCCATGTCTGATGCGGCAAACCTTTACCCAAGCTTCCCATTATCACCCCCTCGTGAGTCATCCTGGCCCACTGTCATCTCCACAGGGCATCAGGGAGCAGCTAATCCAATTGGAATAAGAGTAAAAGTCATATATTTGATTCCTAGAAGAGAGTGCAAAGCAAACAACATTGCACGTCTGGGGGAAGAACGAACACACACCTGCCCTGGAATGAACAGAGGCTTCTCATCCCTTTCAACATCCAGCTTGGAAAACCTATTAGTCTAATAGTCAAAGCTACTGGAATACCAGTAATACTACATCCAGTCGACAGCCTGGCCACTGAGCAAGGTCACCTGGCAGGGCACAGCTGGTGTGAGCGCCTTCTTAGCAGGAGGCTCCAGCACTGCTGGAGATGATAAGCGTGCAGAGCCACCTGTGACCATCACAAGTCCACGTGATAGCTGGCTCCCGCCCTGTTTTCAGACGGCCACATGGAGGCTCAAGAGATTTAAGTAACTTGCCCCAGATTCAGGACAGAGGGCATAATCTTGAGTGTCGATGAGGCCGGGTCCTGCTAGTTAACACTTTGGTGGGGACACCAGTCACAGGAGCAGAGGTCCACACAGGGTGCGTGGAACACAGGTCCACAGTACCTGTTAATACCAGGTGGCTTGGTACCCACAGGGCTGCGCACTTACGGACGATTCTTTTAACCAAGACCAGGTGTTGTGTTTTTCTCTAAAAATGCAGCAGCTACTGTTGTGTTTCTCAATTGCTTTCAGATTTTAATAGAGCATGACTGGAAAACCAAACGGCAAAGCTAGAAGGAAACTCAAAGGCTGGCCAGCCCAAAGCCCCATCTTAGATAAGAAAGTCAAGGTTCCAAGGTGGAGCCTGTGACTCAGCCACAACTGCAGAGCAGGCCAGTTGCTTTGGGTATCACTGGGATCCTGCTGCTCCCTTCTCATTACCAGACTCGTGTGCCCTACGCTTTCAACACTGGCCAAGCCACTGGCAGGGTTGCCCAGTGGCAAGTGCTGGGCAGCATCCTTCTCTGGAGCTCAGCCCCAAGGCAAATGCAGTCCAATGGGCAGTCCTGGCTCTCCACCCTCATACTGCCCTGTCCCCCTGAACACCTGCCTCGGACAGCTGCCCAAGGCCCCAGGGTCACTGAGTGGTGGGCAGATGGCCACTGTCCTTTCTCCCTCCCCACAATGTCTCCTAAATGGTCAGAACCTCCACTGACATTAGTCATAAATGTCTGACTTGGCCTCCTGCAGCAATTCAATGCCATCTCAATTAAAGTGATACTGAGCCGAGCCATGTCTGATGCGGCAAACCTTTACCCAAGCTTCCCATTATCACCCCCTCGTGAGTCATCCTGGCCCACTGTCATCTCCACAGGGCATCAGGGAGCAGCTAATCCAATTGGAATAAGAGTAAAAGTCATATATTTGATTCCTAGAAGAGAGTGCAAAGCAATAAAAGTTATATGCATTATGTATCCCTACACAGTCAGTGGAGAAACCCTATTATGTTCTGAAATTATCACTGGCAATCAATACTTGTTCTCTGTGCTATGGACTAGTTTCCCTTTACCTTATGTAAGCTCTTGTCCCAGGCTTGCTAAGATCTGCCCTGGTTCCCTCTTCTGGGTAAGTGACAAAAGCAAGGATGCAGAATAGGAGACAATGAAGGGAACAAACTGCCCCAGAGGAGACAAGAGGTGACATCTCCCTTTGCAGTTATCTCCACACACTCCTAAACAGTGAACAGCAGTAAACAGAGAGGTATTTTACGTTTCCTAGTGGCTCAGGGGTATGCAGGAGACACAGGGTCCATCCCTGGAGTGGGGAGATCCCCTGGAGAAGGGAATGGCAACCCACTCCAGGATTCTTGCCTGGGAAATGCCACAGGCAGAGGAGCCTGGCTGGCTACAGTCCATGGGGTCACAAAAAGTCCGACAGGACCTGGAAGCTTGTGGTCAACCATTTCATAAATAAAAGAAAATCCTTAGGTTTAGCCCCTGGGTCTGTCTCTTTCAGTTATAACGTGTGTGGAGTGAGCTACATGAGCCTTGAATTTCTTACTCTCCCGGGTGTTCCTTGATGCACAGACCACGTGAGGGCTCTGCCCCCATGGGAAGGACCCAAATCCACAGCCAGTTGTTCTGATTTAAAGCAAAGACTCTGTCACACCCTCTCCATCCTCACGATGTCTGGGATGGGAGATCCCTTCCCCGAATGGCTGATTTCCCTGTCCATGGAGACGCTTTTTGAAAAGGTCACTGCTTATTGCTACAGAACCCACTTCAGACCAACTGCCCGAAGCTAGAGAAAAAAAAAAACACAAAAAACACAGTCGATTTGGTGGGGATTTCATGCCCTGTGGCTTTCTCCTTGTCGTTCAGATGTGAGCTAAGATTTGTGAGGAAGAATACCTGGCTTTCAAATATACTAGGTAACTATGGAAATAAATTAAGCCACTGACGCTGGTTTGATAAAAAGCAGACCACTGAGATAGCAACAAGCTGAGGAGGGAGCTCTCCCCACCCCCGTCCCCGGAGTTAACCCTTTCCCAAGCCCTCGGGTTCATTTGGAATATCTTGGGTCTAAAGATACAACTACTATGGGAGCCTTATGTTAAGCAAGTGAAGACCATGGTGCCATGTTCTTGACTTACGGAAGAGAGAAATGTAAAGGTGGTTTTCACATTGTTTACCTCCCTGGAACATGCTTTTTTATGTGTGGGTACCTCTAAAATCTACTTCCTGGGCCCAATGACATTAGCTGTGGCTCTTATCCATTTTACTCACAAGTGCAATCATGAAATGAACAGTTGAACTGAAATTAGAAAAGAAGTCACACAAGCCTCAAAGATGGCAATCAAGTCAAGACACACACCCACAGGCTTTGGAAAGTGTGTTGCTGGACCTGTGATCACCACCCTCACCATAGTCAAAATGTCCTTTGTTTCCCTATCTGGTCACAAATTATTCAGTGAAAATATACTACCTACAGAAGAGATGCAATGGGAATTACTTATACCATCTAGCAGCCAAGTGAGCATTTAAGTACTTCCCAAGAATCGTCATATTTTATTTTCATGGTTCGACATGGGATCTTACCCAATATTTAAAACAAAAGATAGGAGGCTGCTTCCTGTTGTCACCCACTCACAAAAGCCATCACACAGCAGCATCGTGACCACAAACAATGGGGCTGGACTGTAACATGGGGGTTCAAGGGGTTATGATGGGTGTGGCGTGGGTGTCTCATTTCAGAGTGGGTGCTGCCAAGAAGCTTTAGAAGTGAGTGGCTCCAAGCTCCCTACTACATCTCTGGAGATGCAAGAGGTCTCTTTTTTCCCCACTGTCAGAAGCACTGCAGAGACACAGGGAGGCTAGGCCAGTGTGCATCATGGGATGGAAAAAGATAATTTCCTAGGGCCAGAGAGGTGGGTGAGGATCGAGGTCCCTCATATCTGGCTGATTTTTCCTAAACTCCTTCCCACTGAATAAAAATAGCATCCAGAAACTCATTGTTTGGACTTCTCCGCATTCAGCCTGGGGCACCCAGGGAGAGCCCAAGTAGATGCAAAAAAGGCAGATTTTACCCATATTATTTATATTCCGTAACTAAAAGTACAAACTGGGTTAACAGGAAGCTGGTGGAAAGAACCAGAAGAGAGGAAGACACCAGCCAGAGTCTGGACAAATGCATTCTCCTCCTGAGTTGTTTAGTCGCTAAGTTGTGTCTGTTTTGAGACCCCATAGACTATAGCTAGCCAGGCTCCTCTGTCCATGGGATTTCGCAGGCAAGAATAATGGAGTGGCTGCAATTTCGTTCCATGGAGTCACTGAGGAATCCTATCCTTCAGGATCTAATGCCTGGTGATCTGAGCTGGAGCTGATGTAATAATAACAGAATAAAGTGCACAATAAGTGTAATGCCACTGAATCATCCTCAAAGCACCCCTCACCCCCCACCTGTGGAAAAACTGTCTTCCACAAAACCAGTCCCTGGTGCCAAAAAGGTTGGGGACCACTACTATAAAAATACTAAGACAGGCCCCAAAGCTTTTGCTCAAGCCTCCTCAAGATCTGACGCTTCATGTTTTAACTACTCTTTAATCAGAAACATATTAACCAAGTGTAAAATGCTATTTTAAACTCAGTTCTTTACAACGCTGTAAATGTGAGTCACATATCTCGCTGGTAATTGCGGATGCGATTGGCACAAATTACATCAAAAGGCTATTTGCAATGGCTCACAAGGGAAGAGTCTGTAAACGGAAATATATTTATCACTTCTCTGAACAGAGCCGCAGAGTGCCCAGAAATGCTACAAGTCCCCAAATTCATATCTACTGGGCTTGGAAAATATTAGAAAACATTACTTATCATGACCATGTTGGAGGGACAACTGAGTTTGTTCAATTGTTTTGCCTGCCTGCATTGATATTAAAATTTGTTTCCATTTGCACATTACAAGGCAGTGCTAGAAGATGAAGATTGTTTTGAAATTTGCTGGAGAGCTGAAAGAAATCAGCTAGGGAGGAAAATTTTGTTCTTGACAAGTTCCACCATACAAATAGACTAAATTTCACAGGTCACTAAAGGAAATTAGTTTTCTCTTGGAGGATAATTTTTTTTATGAGGCTCAGACACAAGTCTTGCATGCATGTGTGCTAAGTCGCATCCAACTTTTTGCAACCCCATGGACTGTAAGACTGCCAGGCTCCTCTATCCATGGGATTCTCCAGGCAAGAACACTGGAGTGGGTTGCCATGCCCCCTTCCAGGGGATCTTCCCAACCCAGGGATCAAACCTGCGTCTCCTGAGGCTCCCGCGTTACAGGCAGATTCTTTACCACTGAGGTGGCCACAATGTCAACGTATTTGGAGTATATAATAGGGCAAAAGTCTCTCTGGTTTTAAACAAGCTCCTGCCCCTTGGCACAAGCAAAGCATTAGAAACGGGAATGGGATTTTTTTTAAAAGCTTTTCATTTGCCATTTACATTTGGAAGATTGGAACGCTCACATCATTTCCGCCGAGTTTCTAAGTATTGCACTGTACAGCTAGTGACATTCATATCCAAGTGATTGGCAAGGTGTTATTACAATAATGTCCTCAATTTTCCCATATAGTATTTGAGCTGTTTGCTTTCTCAGAATACAAAACCCTGAGCTGTTTTCTGTAATTATACCAGATGCATTTTAAGGAGTGCTCTTAGGGGTGAGAAAAGAAAGAAAGCCCTGTAAACCACGGAGGTCTGCTTGGTTTTCCTCCTGAAGAATAGAAGAAATGCTGAACGCCACCTTAATAATGGTGCCTCTTGGTGGGCCCCCAGTCGGCCCAGCCCTGCATTCATTTGCTTAGCATTTTATGCAGCAGCCTGGTAACCCACACAGCCTGCAGGCTGGATGTGGCCTGGGAGGGTTAAAATGGATTCAGTGGCACACCCAGTCCAGAAAATCACTCGCAGAGGTAGAAAAGGTGCTTCCATCTGACTCACCATGGGTACCCTACCAGAAATCTTTGTTTCAGGGGATCGCTTGTGTGGAGGAAGGCAGGCCTGCTGTGGCCACTTTGAGCCCCTGCCACCACCCCAGACCTCGTTACCTCATAGAGCCCCCAACCCTCCAGAGTCGGCCCCACTCTCAGCCACACAGGGCCCCTCTCTATTGTCACCATCTTGATATGATTCGCAATATTTTAATAAAACACTGGGCCTTGGAGGAGGAAATGGCAACCCACTCCAGTATTCTTGTCTGGGAAATCTCATGGACAGAGGAGCCTGGTGGGCTACAGTCCCTGGGGTTGCAACGAGTCAGACATGACCGAGTGACTAACACTTTCTCTTTTCACTTTCCCTGACTCTTCAACTTAGCTTTGGAACCTTTAGTGGCTCCCAAGTGCTCCTGCAACAAGCGCCTACTCCTCTGTCATCTAGCACGTGGGCTCCTCATAGCCCAGCCCCGCCCAGTCCCCCAAGACCTGCCCTCCTCAGTTCTCTGGACCCTTCCTTTGCTCTCCTTCCCACCTCTGGTCCTTGTCTTTGTGCGTCTAAGCCTGCTTCACAGGTAAGACTCTGGGCACCGCCTCCCTCTACCGTTTTTCACTCCTCTGCTTTTGGGGTCACACTGTTTAGATGGGAGCCCATGACCACTGCTCACTCTACCTGCTCCCACTCTTTGCAACGGACACCTCCTCCCCTCTTTTGCAAGCCCCCTGTCCTGTGCTTGCAGCCCCCAAGTCCTGGGCAGAGCTGGACCACCTTGGCTGGAGAAGAATAAATACTAGCTGGATGGCCACCAATGATGGAAATGTGAATCATTATTCAGAAAAACTGGATCTCAAAAGACTCCAGAACATCCAGATTAATATAAAGCTCGTGTGGGCACTTGAATTATCTGGGGAAAAAAATTCTCTTCATTGGTGTGCATGTGGACACAGCTCAGCACGTGGCAGGGGAAGGTCCACTGCCCAGGGCCTCAGTGTCAGCAAGCTGCCTCCTCTATCAGCAGGACTATGGATCACATGCCACATTCCCCACCTGGCCCTCCACACAAGCCTTGACCACACCAGCCCTGAAGGAAACCACTTCGGCTGTCTATTGGGAAGTCCATGACTAGAAGTGGAAGAGAAGAGAAAGCTATGTGGCACGTACAAATCCCATGATGATGGCTCCGGTGGCAATGAAAAGGAGCACCAAATGGGAAATCGTGACTGATCCAAGATGAAAACGTAAGGTGAAGGAGACTGGATTTCCCCTCCAGCTTTGGTCCTCCAGACTCTGATCACTGAACGAGAAACAAAATGATCTGGAACAGTATTATGAATATTTAGCTCCTTGACCGAAACAATATAACCTACCTGTTGGTCAACAGTCCTATGAACGGGTTGGTGAGGAGCTGGACAGTGGCTTTCGAGGCAAACAGCAGGCCGACCTGCACATTCTCATTCAGGAGGTCTTTGTCTTCACTGGGACAGTCGGAAGGGGCCGAGGACGAGTTAGTGACCATGCGCTGCGTGCTGGCCTCGTGCACCAGCGCCCCCTGAAGGTGGTCGGTGGTGTTCCCGGTGACCATGGTGGAGTTGTCGAAATAGGAGAAGATGTTCTGGAAGCTCCCGGGGGCGGAGGCTGTGAGCCCGGGCTTGGCGGTCTGGATTTCTAGAGCATCTTTCTCATGCTCAATGCTGTACAAGTAACTCGGGATGATGGGGACTGGGGACGAGAGTGGGACAAGGGTGATTACACTGAAAACCTCCCTGGGACCAAGCAACGCTGTGGTCTTGCCAATGCTAAATGAGGCCCAGAGAAGTGGCGCGTCTGCCTCAGGAAAGGGAACCTCTGCACCGACACTGAACAATTCCATATTGTTTAGCTCTGGGAAAGACTGAGGGCAGAAAGAGAAAGGGGTGACAGAGGATGAGATGCTTAGAGGGTATCACTGATCAGTGGACTTAAGTTGTAGCAAATGCCAGGAGATGGTGAAGGACAGGGAAGGCTGGTGGGCTGTAGTCCAAGGGGCTGCAAAGAGTCAGACACGACTGAGGGACTAAACAACAGCAAGCTCTGAGGACAAAGCCCCAGAGGCTGTGAGAGCTCTGAGGGCCAGCAGACCTGACCAGCCCCAGAGCTCCCTATGTTTCTTACCGGGCTCCTTCAGAGGAATATTTTAGGAAAGGAAAGCAAGATGTGATCTGAAATCTAGTCTGGGCTGACCTGGGGTCAACCAGGGCTTCTCAGAAAGAGGCTAAAAGACCTTTAAGTGAATGAATCAGGAAAACAGAAACCTAAATTTCATTACGTGTCTTAGAGGAAAAAAAAAATTAACCCACAGGAAGTAATAATTCGGAAATTCTGCACTAGACTCACTTTATCTTTCTATTACTTGAGGGGGAAGCAGCAATGTTTCATACAACTTGGCAAATTCAAGACTTCCTGAGACTTTCATAAAGGAAAAGAAAGCTGATGTAATCGAAGCTTTGGGCATGTGTATAACAGAGGATTCAAGACAAAGGAGGACACAGACCCTTGTTACTCTACTGGGATGAGCCCCAAAGCTCCCATATTCCTGGAAGTGAAAACCTGACTCTCTGATGCTCTGAAAACTGTCCAGAGAGAAAAACTTAAACAGAGACAAGGGAAATAAACTTTTAAAAAGTCATTCTTTATTCATTAAAAATTGGGATATTTTTCAGGAAAATATGCGTGGCAAACCTGTTGTTTATGGGGCTAATTAAGAGATCTGGATGTCAATTATGCAGCTGTTCAAAAATCTATTACAGCAAAAAAGATGAAAACCAACAGTTAAAACTGCTTTTGATAGGAGTCCTGACATGTGTCCATGTCCCTTCCTTCTATGGAGGGAGGTATGCTGACCTGTTCCTTTAGGTGACAGACCACATTATTAACTCACCTTTTTCGGGGGGCGTAATAATTATTATAATATTATTGTGAATATATATATATAGTGAATATATATTCCTTCATAAAGTATTAAAAAAATTTTTTTTAATCGCGTTGAAAGTGACAAGAGGAAGCAGGGAATTATCAGGAGGAAACATAAGTTCTGGGTTTTATCTGATGTCACGTTTTTTTGACCGGACCTCCAGGAAAACGAAGCCGCAAACGCGGCCACTAGCCTAAGCGGGGAGCGTCTTTATGAAAAGCGTCTTCCCTCCAACCCGCCCGCACCGCGCCGGGGTAAGCGGGGCGCGCCGGGGGACTGGGACGCCGGGTCCGTACGTACCCACAACCGTGAGCAGCATGTTGTCCAGCAGCAGCGCGAGAACACGATGAACAGGATGAGCTTCCGCGAGTGCCGGCTCTCCTGCAGCCGGCGGAGCAGCGCCAGCTCGCTCAGGGCCATGGCTCCTGGGCTCGGCTGCGGGCGCGGCGCGCGGTCAGGGGCCGTGCGGGGCCGCCGGCTCCCCCGACCCCA
Organism: Madoqua kirkii; assembly: GCA_006408675.1. Classification (NCBI taxonomy): domain Eukaryota; kingdom Metazoa; phylum Chordata; class Mammalia; order Artiodactyla; family Bovidae; genus Madoqua; species Madoqua kirkii. The sequence continues at coordinate 13,862 of SJYC01078540.1, forward strand.
GGGCTCGCCCGGCCCGGCCCGCGGGAGGGGCGCTCGGGGAGCGGGGCTCACCCGGCGGCGCCGGACGGTCCCCGGCGTCCCGCCTCGGCTCACGTGCGGCGAGCGCGTTCTCACCGGCACCTGCGCTCCGGGGGCAATAACGCCGCGAGCGCCGTCGGGGCGCGATCCCCCGCCACGCCCGGCGCTCCGCCGCCCGCGCCCGCTTCACCCTCCGCGCGCTCGGAAGGGGCCGCGCGCCACCAGGCGTCCTGCACCTCGCGCTCCCGGGACCCCCGCGCGTGGCGCCTCCCGGGGCTTCCCCTGTGCTCGGCCGGGCCCCTCTCTCCCGCGCGTCCGCGCGGCGATCAGTCCCCAGCGCCGAGCCCCGCGGGCGGGGAGCGGGGTCGGCCTTACCTCGGGGTGCTCTGCGGCTGCCCGCCCTGGCCGCCGTGGGCTCCGTCCGGCCGGCCGGCTCCGGTCGCAGTCTGCACCCCAGCGCCGGGCCGCCGCCGCTCAGTTTACCGGGTCCGGCTCTGACGTCACGGCCGGCGCGGAGCGGGGCGGGGGGCTGGGGCGCCCGGCCTCCGCCCTCCCGGCGCAGTAGCTTTCCTGTCCCCGCCCCGTCCGGACCCGGCTTTGCTCCCGGACTCTGGAGTCGCCCCGTCCCGAGCAGACCCTCGCCCCTGTCCGGGCACTTCGCCCTGAGCCCTGGGGACACCGGCCGGGGTGAAGCGGATGGGTCTCAAAGGGAGGACGTCAGGATCCCCAGGGCGCGGGGCCAGGATGAGGAGTCGGGGCTTAGTGCTCTCATCTGGCCTCAGTTAGGAGCTAACGCTCTCGTTGAGCCTGCGTGTTCCTGAGGACGTGAAGCCTCTTCAGTGAGTGTGCCCAGGACGGAGGCTGGGGTTGGGCAGCCGCGGACAGACCTGTTTCCTGGAGAAGCCACCCAGTACCCCAGCACCCTCCCCTCTCCCGCCTCCGGATCTTGGTGCAGAATGCCCCTTGGCCTCTTTGACCATCGGGTCCTCGGATACCCTCCAGATGGTGATGTGGAAACGCGAGGGGTGAGGGGAGAGAAGGGGACATCCCTCAGCATCACCCCACAGTGAGAGGGAGGAAATGAGGGCCCCAGGCCGCTGAGTTCAGGTCCCAGAAAGGAGGACCATGTCCCCTGAGCAGGGGCCACTGGAGGTTAGGTGAGTGCCTGGTGCCCAAATAAAAGGACCCCGTGGGGCAGCTGCCCCAGCCTGTGCACCATAGCGCTCTCCGCTCCGTGTTTTCGGGGGATTCTGGCAAAGGGCCTGTTTGTGGCTGACCTGGAGCTGTCATCTTCACTACCAAGGGACAGGAGCCCTCTTTGATTTCCAAGTCGCTCTATTTTATAAAGAGAAACAGACAGACTTCCCTCCTGACACGGCTGGAGCTCTGGAGACCCTTTAGGGAGCGGGAGGAGCAGAAAGTGTTTTCTTGGAAAGCCACTTAGGATAAATGTTATCTGCTGTGACTGCGGCCGTAGAGTCTGGCCGTGTTTTATTCATGGTTGCTTGTCAGCTGGAGGCTGCGAGATCAGTGGGGTGCTGTGTGGGGCTCCCCTCTCTCTGTGCCTCCTTCCTCCCTTCCAGACACCCCCTGTGCCATCCCCAAGATGAGAGAAATGGTTGGATAAGTAAGTAGGTCAGTAACATGGGGACTCTGGGATGTCCCAGGATGTGTGCAACTTAAATATTAAACGGGGAGGAGGGGAGGAAAGCCACTTACGGGGAGAGAACAGCTGGCAGGGAGCTGTTTGAGATGGCTGAGAAGAGTATCACGTTCATGGGGTGGCCCAAAGTGCCTGGAGTTTCAGAACCAAGACACAGGCCCTGTCCCTCTGCTCCCTGGGCCAGAGAGGAGTCATGGTTATCAGGATGCCTGGGGCCAGTCCACTGTGTCCTTGATAGGTGACCTCGGGCACATTATGTATCTTCTCCGTGCCTTAGTTTCCTCATCTCTGAAACAGGGATGCCAACTGGACATGATGCCAGCTGGACATAATGCAGTGTTGTTGTGGGGATCCACAGGGATTCCTTAACACAGCGCCTGGCACAAAGTGAAAGTCAGCATCCACCGTTCATCCACCCAACAAATATTTATTGAGCATTGACCACAACCAGGCACTGTTGTTGATACTGGACAGATATTAAAGGCCCAAAGAGATAAAATCCCCATCTTTGAGGAGGCTTACACATTCTGGTGGCAACACCACAATGGTGCACAGAGGAAGCCACACCAACTCCAGCGCAGCCACCCGGAAGAATATGGTGCCAGGGAAAAATGCCAGTCCCTGGGTCCCTTCTCCTGATCTCTGCCACCCCTCCTAGAGCACCATAGCCTATGGTAGCATGTTCAGATTTTTTATTGACATGCCCAAAAGTGTTTTTAAAAAGATAGGTGTGCCTCACACATTTCTCAGCATCTGAAATATTCTTTCATCATAAATTTAAATAGTTTAGGGGTATATCATGTATGTGTGTGTATGTTAGTCACTTGAAGTGAAGTCGCTCAGTCGTGTCCGACTCTTTGCGACCCCATGGACTGTAGCCTACCAGGCTCCATCCATGAGATTTTCCAGGCAGGAATACTGGAGTGGGTTGCCATTCCTTCTCCAGTGTTAGTCCCTTGGGCTTCCCTGCTGGCTCAGAGGTAACAGCATCTGCCTGGCATCTGCCTGCAATGCAGGAGACACTTAGTTGTGTCTAAATCTTTGCGACCGCATGGACTGTAGCTCACCAGGCTCCTCTGTCCATGGAAATTTTTAGGCAAGAATACTGGAGTAGGTTGCCATTCCCCTCTCCAGGGGATCTTCCCAACCCAGGGATCGAACCCAGGTTTCCTGTGTTGCAGGCAGATTCTTTACCGTCTGAGCCACCAGGGAAGCCCCATATCATGTATCAATTCAATGCAGTTCAATTGCTCAGTCCTGTCTGACTCTGCAACCCCATGGAATGCAGCACGCCAGGCTATATTCACCTTTATATATAAAACCATTACGACTCTCTTTTAAATGTACCCAATGGATTATAAAATTACCATATTTCATTTAAAAATACAAATAACTTTTTCTTTAATACTGTAAATGTTACATTGTTTCTCTTTAACAATGTAAAATTTTTACATTGTTTCCTTTATGCTCTCAAAGTATATTTTCTAGCCACTTTCAACAGAATTTTATCTAACTGTAATGTTTTTATTACTTAAATTCTGTTTACCACCTTATCTGTTATATGAACTGCAACAGATATATGAATATGTTATTAGCATTTTAAAATTTACTTATGGCCATGAGGTCCTAAGTTCGAAAATTCTTTTTTAAGATTGTGTTATTATAGCAATTATTAGTAGTATATAAATGATAAAGCTGCAAATGTATAATATGAATTTTGATAAATATTAAACACAAAGAGAAATATATTAGATGTGTATTACCTAATGAGATGAGTAGAGAGAGGATTTTTGGAGCCTTAACAGAAAAGAAACCATATTGTCTCTGAGTGTTTTTATGCCTCAGAACAATGTAACACAGTAAAACAGTACGTGTTGGGTTGGGTGGGAGGTAAGCCTTTCTTTGTCCAGTGGGAAACAGGCGATTGTTGAAAGGGGAAGTGATAAAAGAGAATCCTCTTGTCTCTATCTGGGTGGGTCCATCTCAGCCAGATTAATTTTTAAGCACAGAACATATGGAATGAGCATCTGCTATGGCTTGGGAAACCTTCACATATACCCAGTGTCCTGAAGTAGCCGACTGAAGAGCCAACCTGGAAAGCCCTGCCTGATCTGGGACTTCGGGACTCCGTAGCCTTTCAATTGACTCAGCCCCTACCTCCCCTCTCCAGAGCCACACTTGCTCCTCTCGATCCTTCTCTGCCACAGGGCCTCTGCATATCCTCTGCCCAGAAAGTTCTGCTTCTAGTTATCACCTTCTCATTCTCGGTTTCTAGTCCTAATGCCACTTCTTAAGGGGAACCATCCTTTCATGAACACCCCAGCCCCAAGCATCAGACAGGTCCCCTTCTCTTGTAAATCCTCATGGAACTGTTACTTCCTCCAGAATATGTCTGTCCAAGAGGAGCTGTTCTCCCACAGGTGTGATCAGTTATCTCTGTCTCCCCAGGTATCAGGACCAGGGAGACCCTTCTTGGTCATCAGCGGGGTCCCAGAACACAGATGAAGCTCATTGAATACCTGCAAGGAGGATGTGTTCTGGGTAGGTCTGGTTCCCTTCTGAAGCAGAACGGTGGGAACTCGAAAGAGAAGCACCTTTGCTGGAAGGTCAAGGTTACACGCCTGTCTCTCTCCCCCACTCCTCCAGGACCAGGCTTTGAGGAAGCCCCCTAGTGAACACTGGTGGATCAGATGATAAAGAATTAGCCTGTAATGCGGGAGGGGTCGGGAAAATCCCCTGGAGAAGGGAATGGCAGCCCACTCCAGTATTCTTGCCTGGAGAATTCCATGGGCAGAGGAGCCTTGCAAACTACATTCCAGGGGGTCACAAAGAGTTGGACACACTGAGTGACTAATACTTTCACTTTCATTTTCCAGTGAATACATTTATTGGGTTGACCAAAAAGTTCGGGATTTTCTGTAGGATGTTAAGGAAAAACTCGAATGAACTTCCAGGCCAACCCAGTATTTACTCATCCTGGGAACTCAGACTGGTGAGCTCAGCCACTCAACCCCCTGCCTCCGCCTACTCCCACCCTTTTCAAACACTAGGGACTGGGAAGGTGCAAAGGTCCCACCAGGGGTGACTTTTTTTTTCCCCCACTAAATTTCAGTATTTAGGAAAGATAAGGCACAGAGCTTTTGGGAACATGGCAGTTATTGGAAACAGGCACTATGGGAGATACACTCACAAGAGTTTAAGCTATGGGTGTCTTCTGATTGGGTCGCTTTTACAATTCTGTGAGTTTGAGCCAGTCGTTAAACTTTTACGTGCCTCAGTTTCGCATCTGTCACTCAAGCATGATAGGAGCCCCCTCCCTCCCACCACCACTGACCCAGCAGAGCTGTTTGGGGATGGAGGGAGATGATCCTGGCATAGTGCCTGGGGCAGAGCAGAGGCTCACACTTGAAGGGTTTCTTGGCTTCAGAAAAGTGAAAGTGCTGATACGAGGGAGGTGTGAGTGGTCCATGGGAAAATCCCCAGGCCCTCCCTCCACCAGAGACCCTGGAAATAAGGAAAACAGATTTATGACCTGGGCATTAAGCTGTGACATGCAGACCAGGGATCAGAGCAGAAATGAACAATGGCATCCTAAAGAGACACTGTGCTTCATGGGCCAGCAAAACCAATACACTGGTTAACGTATGGGCAGAGTAAGGAGTGGAACGCCCAGTGGAGAGCCAGGCACAGGGTGAAGCAGGCTGTTCCTAGAAGACGGAGCCCCAGTGGCTCCCAAGCTCATGAAGAGATGCTCAGACACTCTAGTGATCAGAGAAATGCCAGTGATAATGGGAGGAAGAGGCAGCGCTTACCCATCAGGCTGGCAACAACTAGGAAGCTGGGTAAATGCCAGGTGTTGGTGAAGATGCAAGGAAATAGGGGCCCTTTCCTTGGGGGTGGTGTGAGGACTGGGGCAGCCTTTCCAGGGAGCTTGGTGGAATTAAGTCAGCGTGTACCCTCTGATCAAGTCCACATCTCAGGGAAATCCCAAGGTGAGAAGAACAAGGGAGGGCATTACAGTGTTGGTTGCAGTAGGGAGTTGGAGGAACCTCGGTCTCCATCATTAGGGAATAAACAGTGGAAATGTGGAGGATGCTCAGAATGGAGTGCCATGGATGCGGGATTACCCATGTGTCTGTGCACAGATTCTACTAAGCCTTGAGTGTAAAGGCAGGAGGAGGTGAGCAGGCTCTAAAGTAAGATTCCATGTTGGAAAACCACTCAGAGCACCACTTATTTTGGAGGCTTCATTCCTATTCAAGTGTCTGTATTAAGTTCTTCGGAGTGCATGCCTTCATAGGGGAGGGGCCCAGGAGTGAGCATCTGGGATGTTGGAAAAAAAGTAGAAATAAACCAAGAAATGGGTCTTACAAAGACCAATGATGATAGTATGCTCAGAGATGAGACAGATGATCAGCTCAGCTCCCTGTGCACATGGTTGCCCCCAAAGGGATGCCTAGAGAAGTTGAAGCCTTTCAGTACAGAGTAGCTATTCTGAATGCATAGCCTGCATGTGGGCTTTATCTCCTAGGGCAGGCAGGGCTGTGCTCTGTCCTAACCCAGACTGATGGGACGTGAGAACAGATGGAAATCCCGGTCCAGAAAAGAGCAGAGAACATCAGAAAGAGTAAGCTGTCTGGCTAAATGCAAAAGATACAGCTGGTATCTTGGTTTTATTTTGTTTTCTTTGGCCTTTTCCCTCTTTTTTTCTTTATAAGTCTTTAACTGTTTAAATTTACAACATTTAAAACTATAACAATTGAGGAATTGATGACGAGTAGAGGTACTACTTTCCACAGTTTATTGTGATCCACACAGTCAAAGGCTTTGGCATAGTCAATAAAGTAAAAATAGATGTTTTTCCGGAACTCTCTTGCTTTTTCCATGATCCAGCAGATGTTGGCAATTTGATCTCTGGTTCCTCTGCCTTTTTTAAAACCAGCTTGAACATCTGGAAGTTCACGGTTCACGTATTGCTAAAGCCTGGCTTGGAGAATTTTGAGCATTACTTTATTAGCATGTGAGATGAGTGCAATTGTGCGGTAGTTTGAGCATTCTTTGGCATTGCCTTTCTTTGGAATTGGAATGAAAACTGACCTTTTCCAGTCCTGTGGCCACTGCTGAGTTTTACAAATTTGCTGGGCTATTGAGTGCAGCACTTTCATAGCATCATCTTTCAGGATTTGAAACAGCTCAACTGGAATTCCATCACCTCCACTAGCTTTGTTCGTAGTGATGCTTTCTAAGGCCCACTTGACTTTACATTCCAGTATGTCTTGCTCTAGATGAGTGATCAGACCATCATGATTATCTTGGTCATGAAGCTCTTTTTTGTACAGTTCTTCTGTGTATTCATGCCACCTCTTCTTAATGTCTTCTGCTTCTGTTAGGTCCATACCATTTCTGTCCTTTATTGAGCCCATCTTTGCATGAAATGTTCCCTTGGTATCTCTGATTTTCTTGAAGAGATCTCTAGTCTTTCCCATTTTGAAAGAGATGGGAATACCAGACCACCTGACCTGCCTCTTGAGAAATCTGTATGCAGGTCAGGAAGCAACAGTTAGAACTAGACATGGAACAACAGACTGGTTCCAAATAGGAAAAGGAGTACTTGGGAGTTGGTGATGGACAGGGAGGCCTGGTGTGCTGCGATTCATGGGGTCGCAAAGAGTTGGACACGACTGAGAAACTGAACTGAACTGAACTGAGGGGTACTACTTAAAACAACTATAACTTAAAGAATGAGGGTGGTTGTGGGGATATCAAGCAGCCAGATATCTGTATTTCATGTGAAGTGGTATATTATTCACTGTCAATGGACTGTAAGAAGTCAAGAATGTGTATTGTAATCTCTAGCACAACCACTGTAAAAGTAATAAAAAGGAAAATAAATAGCTAACAGGAAAATTAAATGCAATTCCATAAAGTATTCAAATACTTGTAAAAGGCAGGAAGGAGGAACAGATGAGCAAGAAAAGGAAAAAGAGAAATCAAACAGACAAACAAAACCTAAAAGAGTAAAGTTGAAAACAAAAAATAAAATGATAGATTGAGGGCCTCCCCAGTGGCTCTGTGGTAAAGAATCCACTTGCCAATGTAGGAAACACAGTTTTGATTCTTTATCCAGGAAGAATCTACGTGCCACAACCATCGCGCCTGCGCCCTAGAGTCTGGGAGTCACAACTGCGGAAGCCCATGTGCCTAGAGCCCACGCTCTAAAGAAGAGAAGCCCCCGCAGTGAGAAGCCCACACACCGCAAGAGAGCACCTCTGCTCGCTGCAGCTAGAGAAAAGCTCCTGCAGCAAGGGAGACCCAGCACAGCCAAAAATAAGTCAATAAAGAAATAAAATGTTTTTAAAATGAGATTGAAATCTAGCTATATTAGCAATTACATTGTGTATGGGAACAAACAATTAAAAGACAGAAATTGTCAGAATAGATTTTTTTAAAAGAAATAGTCCCGCCTCTACGATGTCTGTAGGAGACCATTTAAATATAGACACAGGTAGGTGGAAAGCAAATGGATGAGAAAAAAAAAATACAGCATGCAAACTGTAAGTGTAACAGTGCTGAAATGACTACATTAATATCATGGTAAAAGCGATCAATTCAGTAGAAGACGTTAAGACTCAATGTGTATACCCCCGAGGAGAACTTCAAAATGTATGAGACTAAACCAGACAGAATTAGAGAAAAAGACAATTTCACAATCCAAACTAGGGAATCTAAACACCTAGAGCAAAAATTCAGCAGATACAGAAGATCAAAACCACTCCATCAACCACCTTGGTTTAATTGATATTTATTTACCCTGAACAAACGACTTCACATTCTTTTCAAGGGCTCTTGGAAGGTCTTGGCCAAGATCGGTCATTCAGAGAGCGTTTTTTCCTTCTTGAAGCCAGCTCTATCTGTTGTTGACCACGTATATAAAGACTGAGAATACAAGCAGGGAAAAAAATGCAGTTTATTTTCTTTCTTTTCTGAGTTCTTCTGCATACTGCAAAGGCACATTTTCTGTATAAAGTTTAACCAAATCTACTGTTCTGGTTTTAAGACAGAATGGCAAAGCAAATGTCAATTTACTTGAAGGAGGCCTTGCTGATGGCCAATGAAATTAAGTCATAGATGCTCTAACTTAATAATTCAATCACTGAATTAACTGGCTTCATGCAGCATTATCTGTAAAATGTGGGTCTCCAGGTTTGGCCACTTTAATAGAATCACTAACCTGTCTGAGGACATTTGCTGTAATTAGAGGCTGCAGAGGAGCCAGGCAGCTGTGAAGGGCAGCATATCATCAGCTTTAAGCCTTGATCCTCCACTGTCACCTGGACTTTGCAATCGTCTCCAGTGGCTACGCTGATGGGCACCCAGGCCTCCTGCAGTTCAGCCTCCTCACCTGTGCTAGAGAGCTCCAAAACACCAGGAGTGGTGATACCACTCCCTCTCTAAACCTTCAGTGGCCTTGCACTTGGGATAATGTCAAACATCTTCAAGGTGGCCCAACAGGAAGTGCCTGTTCTGGCCTCGACCTCTCCTCCATCCTCATTGACCACATTGTTCCTGCCACTGGCATAAAATCAGATTCCCTTCTGATGAGCGGGGCTCTCAGGTGTCATCAGATGTCTGTGTGTATCACGGGGGTCCTAGCATTGCAGCCGGAGGAACCCCGGCCCAGAGGCCACGCCCCTCCTGGGTCATGCAGCCTCCACGCTCCTTATGGCCCCTGCCTTCCCCCTGCAGCCACAGAGGGCTCCTTGCACTGAGGTTCTCTGCCTCAGGGCCTTTGCACGCTCCATTCCTTCTGCCTGTGAAGTTCTTCTCTGCCTCTGTGTTTCTCTTTCTCATTCCTAGTCTTTCATCTGTTCATATACCTTGTGCTCCTTCCCACCCAGAGCCTTTGTTCAGGCCATTTCTGCTTGCCGGGAATGTCCTTTCCTCTCGCTCCTTTTAACTTAGTTAGTTCCCTCTTAGTTTTTATGCCTCAGGGTCAAGACCAGGTAGGCTGAAAGTAAGTGGATGGAAAGGTTTCCTTCTCAGGGGAGTCTTCCCAACACCTGTGCGTTTGTTGCTTGTACTATATTGATTGGTTCTTCCGCTCCTGCTATTTCTCAGTTATAATCTGTGGCTGTGAGACTGTGAGTGATGTCTGACTTCTCCATCCCTCCTTCACACAATCTGAGACCAGGGCAAGGCCGCTGGGGTCTGGCTCCCCACGTCTTCCCCCTAGAGCCTCACGCTGCCTGGTACAAAGTATCCATAAATGCTCTGTGGTTGACTCAGGCTTGGAGATCACTTTGGCAGTGAGCGCCCTCTGAGGGTGATTAGTGGAATTGACCTCTGTTCTCCCAGGCTGTCTAGAAACAGAAACAAGTGCTACACCCAGTCCCGCTCATAGGCCATTGCAAGAGTGATGTCCCTCCACCACCCGTCTCCTACCTGCCCAAGCCCCGACCCCCTCCTACCTGATTGAGTTTTAAAAACCTTTTTCATGTCATTCCACCAACTCACTAAAATTCAGTTCAGTCACTCAGTTGTGTCCGACTGTGGGACCCCATGGACTGCAGCACACCAGGCCTCCCTGTCCATCACCAACTCCTGGGGTTTACTCAAACTCATGTCCATTGAGTTGGTGATGCCATCCAGCCATCTCATCCTCTGTCATCCCCTTCTCCTCCTGCCTTCAGTCGTTCCCAGCATCAGGGTTTTTTCAAATGAAGTCAGCTCTTCGCATCAGGTGGCCAAAGTATTGGAGCTTCAGCTTCAACATCAATCCTTCCAACAAATATTCAGGACTGATCTCCTTTAGGATGGACTGGTTGGATCTCCTTGCAGTCCAAGGGACTCTCAAGAGTCTTCTCCAACACCACAGTTCAAAAGCATCAATTCTTCAGCGCTCAGCTTTCTTTACAGTCCAACTCACATAACTACCGGAAAAACCATAGCCTTGACTAGATGGACTTTGTTGGCAAAGTAATGTCTCTGTTTTTTGATATACTGTCTAGGTTGGTCATAACTTTCCTTCCAAGGAGTAAGCATCTTTTAATTTCATGGCTGCAGTCACCATCTGCAGTGATTTTGGAGGCAAGAAAAAGTCAGCCACTGTTTCCCCATCTATTTGCCATGAAGTGATGGGACCAGATGCCATGATCCGCTCACTAAAAACTCTGCTCAATTTATGATGCCAACGCTTAGTGGCTCAGATGGTAAAGATTCTGCCTGCAATGCAAGAGACCCAGGTTCAAGTCTTGAGTTGGGAAGATCCCCTGGAGAAGGGAATGACTACCCACTTTGGTATTCTTGCCTGGAGAATTCCACAGACAGAGAAGCCTGACAGGCTATATTCCTTGGGGTCGCAAAGAGTCGGACATGACTGAGCAACTAAGCACACAAGCAAAGAATTGCTGTCTCTGCTTGTTAAAGCCTCAAGTAATTGATTCTTTCATGCCCCCTCCCTCCCCAGCAGTTACCTGCAGCCAACCCCTCAACCTCTGTTTCTTCCTGACTGAGTCTTTGCTTAAGCAGGACCACCCACATAGTATGACCCTTCTGCCCTTAGGAAGGGGAGCCCAGGAGGAAACAAAATGCCCAGCTGTCATCACGCTGTCGTGACTAGATGGACTTTGTTGGCAAAGTAATGTCTCTGTTTTTTGATATACTGTCTAGGTTGGTCATAACTTTCCTTCCAAGGAGTAAGCATCTTTTAATTTCATGGCTGCAGTCACCATCTGCAGTGATTTTGGAGGCAAGAAAAAGTCAGCCACTGTTTCCCCATCTATTTGCCATGAAGTGATGGGACCAGATGCCATGATCCGCTCACTAAAAACTCTGCTCAATTTATGATGCCAACGCTTAGTGGCTCAGATGGTAAAGATTCTGCCTGCAATGCAAGAGACCCAGGTTCAAGTCTTGAGTTGGGAAGATCCCCTGGAGAAGGGAATGACTACCCACTTTGGTATTCTTGCCTGGAGAATTCCACAGACAGAGAAGCCTGACAGGCTATATTCCTTGGGGTCGCAAAGAGTCGGACATGACTGAGCAACTAAGCACACAAGCAAAGAATTGCTGTCTCTGCTTGTTAAAGCCCAAGTCATTGATTCTTTCATGCCCCCTCCCTCCCCAGCAGTTACCTGCAGCCAACCCCTCAACCTCTGTTTCTTCCTGACTGAGTCTTTGCTTAAGCAGGACCACCCACATAGTATGACCCTTCTGCCCTTAGGAAGGGGAGCCCAGGAGGAAACAAAATGCCCAGCTGTCATCACGCTGTCGCGGTTTCACCATCAAAGCTGAAGACCCAGGGGACTGGCATCCTCCCTTTCTGTAGATGGCTCCTCTTACCCCCAACTCCGGTCACCACCTCCTGCTCCAGCGGTCCCCTCACCCGCTCTCTGGCACCAGGTGCTGCCTCCAATCTATCAGTGACTGAGCGGATCTCACTGCTTCCAGTGAACCCTTCCCCAGCTCAAGAGCCAAAGGTGGCTTCCTATACTCCTGTCCACACACTTCTGTGTTTCAAGCTCAGCCGCTCAGTCAGGTCCAACTCTTTGCAGTCCCGTGGACTGCAGCACGCCAGGCTTCCCTGTTCACCACCAACTCCCGGTGCTTGCTCAAACTCCTGTCCATCAAGTCGGTGATGCCAGCCAATAATCTCATCCTCTGCTGTCCCCTTCTCCCACCTTCAATCTTTCCTAGCATCTATGTTTCAAGGTTGTCCACAATCCACCCCCACCCCCGCACCAAGTTCCCACCTTCAGCTCTAATCACACTGGGCCCCTCAGTCAATTCCCCAGCAATGGACATTATTCATATTTTCCACATCTCTCTGAGTTTTCAAATCTTTTTCCTACCCTGGGTGCCCAACTCAAGTCCTCTGTTCACACGAAGTCAAGTCTGGGATGACCCACAGCCGCCCTGGGTCTCTACCTCCAAGAGCGCATGAAGCCCTGATAGCCTGTTCCCCCTAAAATTTTGCCAGCCAGCACTGGTCCCCAGTAAGTGCCTCTGGGCTCATTCTTTTTCTTTTCTCCAACTGGATTATTAGCTCCTTGATGGCAAAGGGATTCCTTCCTCCTCTGTCTCCCCCAGAGTGGCTGGTACAGTGCACTGTAAAGAGTAAATCCTGCAACCAGCATCAGATCACAGGCAGGAGCCTGGGGCTAGAGCCATCTGTCCCAGCCAGTCTGCTTCAGTATCTTCATCTGTATAGACAAGGAATGGACCAGGGACCCCTGAGACGTCCAGTCCAGTAGCCATTCACCACCCGTGGCCATGGAGCACTCAAGACGCCAGAGGCCAAAGTCTGATGTGCTATTAAGATACACACTGAGTTTCAAAGACTTCAGTGCATTCAGTTCAGTCGCTCAGCCATGTCTCACTCTTTGCGACCCCATGAATCGCAGCACGCCAGGCCTCCCTGTCCATCACCAACTCCCAGAGTTCACTCAGACTCACGTCCATCGAGTCAGCGATGCATCCAGCCATCTCATCCTCTGTTGTCCCCTTCTCCTCCTGCCCCCAATCCCTCCCAGCATCAGAGTCTTTTCCAGTGACTCAATTCTTCTCATGAGGTGGCCAAAGTACTGGAGTTTCAGCTTTAGCATCATTCCTTCCAAAGAAATCCCAGGGCTGATCTCCTTTAGAATGGCCTGGTTGGATCTCCTTGCAGTCCAAGACTCTCAAGAGTCTTCTTCTAGCACCACAGTTCAAAAGCATCAATTCTTCAGTGCTCAACTTTCTTCACAGTCCAACTCTCACATACATACATGACCACTGGAAAAACCATAGCCTTGACTAGATGGACCTTAGTCGGCAAAGTAATGTCTCTGCTTTTGAATATGCACTCTAGGGTGGTCATAACTTTCCTTCCAAGGAGTAAGCGTCTTAATTTCATGGCTGCAATCACCATCTGCAGTATGAAAAAAAGTAAAGATTTTCATTAACGTTTATTATTATTATATGCTGAAACAATATCTTAGATACTTAGATAAGATCTTCATATCTTAGATCTTAGCATCTTAGGTACTTAGAATTGGCTTAAATAAAATATTAAAAACTAGTTTCACCTCTTGCTTTTTACTTTTTTAAACATGGCTGCCAGACATGCAATGATCTCTGTGACTGGCGTTTGTGGCTCATGTTATATTTCTACTGGATAGTGCGGGGCTGGAATATCAGTGCCGGAGGAGCCTCAGAGGTTGAGTCTAATGGCCGCCTTTCCACGTGGGAAAGCAGACTCAGAGACAGACAGAGCCCTGCCCGAGGTCACACAGCAGTGAGAGCTGCAACTCTGCTTCCTGGGCCTTTGTGGTCTGGGGATGGCTGATGTGAGACACTGGAGGGGCTGACAGGCGCATGCCCACAGATGGTCCCCGGCCGCAGAGGAAGCTGGGCGGGACTTGGGGTGCAGCTGTGTGGAGGCTTCTGCCCCCACCCCCTCACCCCCTGCCCGGATCTGTCTTCGCCCACTTGCTATGCTGACTGCACACCCGGATGTCTGCAGGGCAGGAGATGTTAGTTGATAATCAATAGTCCAATAGGGCAGACTGCAGAGCCCCAAACCTAATTATTTTGTTCAGAAACTTGTCCGTAACTAAAAGGCATCTGAGCAATCACGGTCACCATGTCTGAGGGGGGGAGAGAAATCCAGTCATTACGGCCAATTGGATTTATATTGACTGTTGTCTTGTTGTGGAAGATGTTGTCTCCCTGCAAAACCAGTGTTCGTAGCCCCAAACCTAATTATTTTGTTCAGAAACTTGTCCGTAACTAAAAGGCATCTGAGCAATCACGGTCACCATGTCTGAGGGGGGGAGAGAAATCCAGTCATTACGGCCAATTGGATTTATATTGACTGTTGTCTTGTTGTGGAAGATGTTGTCTCCCTGCAAAACCAGTGTTCGGGTGTCACAGGGACACACACACACACACACACACACACACCCATGCATATACATGCTCACACACATACATTCCCAGGAACACATAAGCATGCCCATGGACACACACACATATAACCATACTGATGCACACACACGTAAGCACACACACACACATAAACACACATGCTCATATACACTCACGCACATACATATGCATAAACATATACACACATGCATAGGCACACAATACACATAAACACACACACACACACACACGATAGATTATCCCTTTTCTAGGAGACTTTGGGAAGGTTCTGATCTACCCTCTTCACACAGATGATCAGGGATGCTTTGACATAGCTGACTCTCTGGGTTTAATTTTTGAAGTTCCAGATGTTGCTAATTCCTAATTCCTCTGAGGAGAGCAGAGAATGAATCCCTTTAAAGTGGCAGCGTGGAGAGGCTGCGTACTTTCTGCAAGTGCAGGAATTTACCAATACCACCCCCTCCCCCTACCACCATGAGACCAAATACTTGGGAATGAGAAATCTTTTGAAAATTAGTTAAGACATTTGTATGTCAAGTCACTTGTGTGACTTTAAAATTGCAGTAGGGAAGAACTGGAAGCCTCCTGAGTGTCTGCATGCTGGGGCCTGTGAAAGTAAGTGGAGGTCATCCTGACGGTGCAATGCCCAGGGGTCACTTGAGAGGATGAGGCAGCACAAGGTTGACCGTGGGAAAGCATCCAGCACATTCTCCACTCTGTATTTTTCATTCTTTGATTTGTGAAATCAAAGCTCACAGGACAGTGTGTCTGCTGTGATTCATTTAGGAAAGCAAGTTAACTTGTCAAAAAGGTTTTACATACATGTACTAATGTGAACTGCAGAAAACAGATTAGTTCTGGATGACTGATGGTCAACCCACAACGGTATTTACTGTATTTAGTTCCAGGGGCTGAGAGTAACAGGGGAAGAGGAGAGTAGGAGGGTGCAGATTTTCACTCTCCATGGGTAATTTTATGTCCATCCAATTTTTTAAAGTATTACTTAAGCACAGCTTCTATTGCTGCTTTCTCATATCTTCATCATGGGGTATATCGTATATTCAAAGGAGACCACAAGACATGTTTACAAAGTAAAACATAATTGTTGGGTGAGCCACATGCGACCCCTCCCACGCCACGCTCAGTCGTGTCTGACTCTTTGCAACTCTGCGGACTGTAGCCCCCCAGGCTCCTCTGTTCTTGGGGATTCTCCAGGCAAGAATACTGGAGTGGGTTGTCATGCCCTCCTCCAGGGGATCTTCCCAACCCAGGGATTAAACTCAGGTCTCCCACACAGCAGGCAGTTTTTTTTTTTTTTTTTTGCCAACTGAGCCACCAGGGAAGCCAATGTTTACAGAGTAAAAAAATAATCGTTCATTGAGCCGCATGTGACCTCACCTGGGTCAAGATATAAAACCCATCTGGAGGCCCCGGAGCTCCCAGGGGCCTCTCCTCCATCACAGTCACCTCCTTACCTCTAGACTTCCTGACTTGTTAGATTTCCTGTTCCTTATTCTTTTTTTGTAATTCTACCACCTATGGTCTGCTAAGTCACTTCAGTCGTGTCTAACTCTGTGCGACCCCATAGACGGCAGCCCCACCAGGCTCCGCCGTCCCTGGGATTCTCCAGGCAAGAACACTGGAGTGGGTTGCCATTTCCTTCTCCAGTTCATCAAAGTGAAAATGAAGTTGCTCAGTCGTGTCTGACCCTCAGCGACCCCATGGACTGCAGCCCACCAGGCTCCTCCATCCATAGGATTTTCCAGGCAAGAGAACTGGAGTGGGGTGGCATTGCCCTCTCTGACACTTATGGTGCTTCCCTACAAATATAATTGAGGTTTGTCTGTTTTTTATAAGTGGAATCCTTCTGTGGACGTTCTTTCTCTGGTTCCTCTCCAGTGTCTCCAGTCTCGCTGGTGAGGTTCATCCATTTCATGAACACCTAAAGGCCACTCCTGTGCACGGCTGTGTGGTATTCCACTGCAAAGCTATATCACAGTTTCTTCGTTCATTCTGTGAATGGTCATTGGTGTGTTCCATGTTCAGGGCTGTTTTTTAGCAACCCTGCTGTGGAGACTGCGACCTGAGTTTCTCTAGGGTCCATGCCTGGGATTGGAACTGCTGCCTCATGGGATACCCAAGCTTCATCCTTCCCAGCAAGTATCAAATAGATCCCCTGGTGGCTCAGATCGTAAAGTGTCTGTCTATCATTGTGGGAGACCTGGGTTTGATCCCTCGGTCAGTAAGATTCCCTGGAGAAGGAAATGGCAACCCACTCCCGTACTCTTGCCTAGAAAATCCTATGGACGGAGGAGCCTGGTGCAGGCTACTGTCCATGGGGTCACAAAATTGCATGAATACACATTTTGCATGATTACATATTGTTAATTTTAAAAGTTTTTTTAAGGTCTTTATGCAAATAAAAAACGAGAAGGTGAAATGGGTTCTGCATTGTGTGCTGTTCGACCAGCCTGCTTCAGATCTTGTCATTGCCCTCTACTCCCCACAGCTCACCTCTCCCCAGAGTTGAAAGGGGCTGGTTAGCAGGATTGCTGGTAACACTGAACCCCACACATACCCAGAAGGAAGGGATTCCCCAAAGCTGAGAGTCCACTGAACCTATACGCCCAGTGACAGGCAGTCCATTCCATTTCGGGTGTTTTTTGGCCTTGCCACATGGCTTGCAGGATTTTAGGTCCTCGACCAGGAATCACACCTGTACCCTCTGCAGTGGAATCAAGGAGTCCTAACCACTGGACTGCCAAGGAAGTCCTTTTTTTTTTAAATGGACTTCTTTCTTCAAATGAAATGTTATAGGGAAGTGGAATATATAACATGGAGCAAAGTAAGTGACTGGGATCTTCACCTGGGTTTCAGAAACCTCCATATGAAAACCCCTAGGCTCCTTTAGCCCAGGCCTCTGGGAAACAGGCCTGGAGAGGCAGTCTTGACCATAAGCTCTGAGAAAACAGAGACCTGGTTGGTTTTTTACCATACTGAATCCCCAGCACCCAACCCACCCCAAGTCCTAGCACACAGTGGGTGTTTAGTAAATATTTATTGGATACTGACATACAAGCAAGGCCGTCTCTGTGAGGTCATCTCTTGTTCCACACATGAGATTACTTTCCAAAGAGACTGAAGGAGGGAGCTTGAACCTCAGAGAGGCCCTCTTAATTGCCTGTGTCTTGAGTTTATAGCATTTGAAAGGGTTTTATTCTCTGATCTAAATGGCAAGAACAAAAGCAAAACAGTTAAGAGGCCAGGAGGATGAAAAGAAGCCGTAATTTGCATCCAAGATGGAGGTGCCCTTGTTGCCCCCAATCCAAGTCAACTTCAAAGTTATCTGCTCAGCAGACAGATGCACATCAGTCACCATGGCAACAACCAAGCCACCCAACCTGCCCAATCCTGACAGCCCAGCTCCAGGAAGTTACAGGGTGTGGGGAGTCTGATGACCTGCGCAGCTTGGCCCCTCCATCATCCAGCCATCTTGCTCCTTATCTGTTGAGGAAGGGCAGGTCTGGGTCACCACCTCCACTTCAACACACAGGAGCACCTGCTGTGTGCCAGGGCATCAGAAGTGTTCTCCTTCAGAGCTGTTGCCTCGGTGCCTGGCACACAGTGGACAAAAGCTTGTGATGAGTAAGTGCATGAAGACACAGCCAGAGCCACCTGGGAGCTTCTAAAATATACAAATGCTGAGCCCCTCCTGAAATCAGCAACAGCAGAATCTCTCAAGACTGGAGTGGGGGGCTTCAAAAACCCTGCACACATGCCTCTCAAGTCACAGTGGGCAAGAGAAGAAAGCAGGGTCAAGACAGCCTCCCAGGCATGTGGCTTGGGCAGCTAGCAGGCTGGAGCTGCCACTCCCAGGGTGGATGGGAGGGAGCAGGACTCGGGGAGAGGTTCAAGCTGCGTCTTGGACTTGTCTAGGGAGAGGCTGCGGAAGAAGCTGTGAGTCTGCAGTCCTGGAGAGAAGCCAGGACTGGAGATGTTTGTATCCACTAGCATGGATGAGACAGAAGGGAGGGAGTGGGGACAGGGATGGTCCAAGGTGTAAGCCCTGGAGCCCCACGAGGAGGGCCCAGCAGAAACACAGCCATCAAAAAGAGAGCATCAGGCGATGTGGTCTCGAGGAAGCCACAAGGAAGGATAAACACAGGCTGGAGAAGGATCGAGTCATGTCTGGGGACCTCAGGGTACCCAGTGGGGAGCCAAGGAAGACGCGTGCTGGGGTGCTAGCCACTGAAGGTGTCCCATCTGGCTGGGGGTTGCCTATTCTGCCTGGGCCCGCAGGCATAAGACCACCCTAGACTCGACCAGGGATGACAATGCGCCCTTTCCCCTAATCAGTGAGAGGGTGCTGGAGACAGAGGAAATCTGGCATTTTTTGCCTCCTAGTCACAGTAGTGGGGACAGCTAGGATTTTTTTAGGCACTAGTAAAGGTGGGCATGGGTGTCCCCAGTGGCTCAGTGGTAAACAGTCTGCTTGCAATTCAGGAGACGCAGGAGACATGGGTTCGATCTCTGGGTCAGGAAGATCCCCTGGAGGAGGAAATGGCAACCCACTTAAATATTATTGCTTGGAGGATCCCATGGACAGAGGAATCTGGGGGGCTACAGGCCACAAGGTTGCAAAGACTCGGACACGACTGAAGTGACTGAGCATGCATTCGTGCAAAGGTGGGCACAGGGCTACAGCCCTTCACGTGGGTTAGCTTGTTTGACCCTCACAACAGCCCTCTGAGGTCAGTACTATTGTTGCATCCACTGGCCAGGGTTCATTGTTAGGGAGCTGGTCATTCCTATTTTCCACCCGTCAGCACAGCAGGACACAGGGGCGATCCTCTCCTCTCCAGAGAACTCAGAAGCAGGGGCACACCCAGGACTGGTGCTCTGCTCAGGTTTTCTGATCCCTTGTCCCTCCATCCCTAGTAGCCCTTCCAGGAAGCACTAGGTCTCCCCAAGCCCCTTTCGATGAGAGCTGGCCTGGCCCTGTCTCTTCCTGGTCAGCACATTGAAGGTGCTTCCAGGGAGGTTTCTGGGCTGGCATTTGAGGTCTTTCCTCTTGACTCTTTCTATCAGTCACCTTCTTTGGGGGGCATCTCTGGACAGTGGGCAGTCTTACCACATGGCAGAAACCAGGGCATAAATCCTGTTAGTTCCTGGCTCCTCCTAAGGGTATTTACTGTATGCCTGTGTGTGCAGAGGCTGATGTGGCCAGAGGGGACCTTGTAGCCAGTGGCAAAGTGGCTGGACCTCTGTCTAGGGGAGGACATTGGATCAGCAGGAGGCTGGCCAAAGAGGCCGTCCCCTTGGACAGCATTTCCTTCTGTCGAGTACCTGTCAGCAGGGGTGAGTTTGTGGATGTTGATTCAATTTAAGGGGCTTCTGTAAGAAAACAATACAAAATTGCCCATTCAAAACTGGAATAATTTTCTAGAGTGTTTAACATTTAACAACAAATTAAAATGCCAGTGAATACAAAATACAGCTGAGGGACTTCACTGTCAGGAGATCTCCCAGCCGAAGGAGATTCCCAGGTGAGCCACGGGACCCTGAGCTTAAGCTTCATCAGTTTCCAGGTAGATCATCTCTGCATTTAACACGCTGACCTTCATCAGAGTCACTGGGAGTTTCTGATCCTTTGTTGCAAGCACCACCTTCTGCTATTTGGCCCGATCCACTCAAACTGGAGAGGGGATAGTGTCAGGGAGGGCCCTGCCCTCCAGTGAGGCTATTGCTGCTGCTGCTAAGTTGCTTCAGGCTGTCCGACTCTGTGCGACCCCACAGACAGCAGCCCACCAGGCTCCCCTATCCCTGGGATTCTCTAGGCAAGAATACTGTAGTGGATTGCCATTTCCTTCTCCACAGCGAGGCTGGTGGGTCAGAAAAACATCGAGGGTGAAAGGGAGATAACTGGATTACTAACAGGACACCACGTCTCAGGTAGCTGAGACTCAAGTAGTAACATTTCAGGTCCCGACTTGAGCTGTGATTTCAGAGATGCGAGACAGACGTCCGAGGCGCCCACGAGTTGCTTTTCCCGATGTCCGCGGTGAGAAGTCCGAGGCGTCCCTTCTCAGAGGGCCACAGCAGATGACAGGAGCCCTCTCTCCCCTTCGTAGCAGAGACCATGGGATGGGATTGGGGGGAGACAAACACTCCTGAAGCCCCTTTTTTCGAGGCGCCGGGCTGCAGGCGCGCCACCTGCTGGCCCCGGGAGCGCAGGGCCCGCGCGGTCTGGCGGCGCCACCTGGTGGCCACTCGGGGAAGGACTCAGCTTGGGGTCTACAGGTGACCGGTGAGCGGTAAGGGGTGGCTGCTCTCCTTGTCGTTCGTGCACCAAAGTTCTGCCCAGAGTTCTCCCGCCTGCGGTAGACACGCGACGTATGGCTGGGAGGAGTCAAAGAACAATGATAATGAAAAAACACAGTCATTTTACTCGGGGAGAGGACCTAGTTACAATCCT
This sequence comes from Madoqua kirkii, assembly GCA_006408675.1. Taxonomy (NCBI): domain Eukaryota; kingdom Metazoa; phylum Chordata; class Mammalia; order Artiodactyla; family Bovidae; genus Madoqua; species Madoqua kirkii. The sequence goes on from SJYC01078540.1 coordinate 34,945, forward strand.
GTCACAGAGGAAGGGGTTACGGTGGGTGCAGTGGGAGCGTGGGGGAGACCAGAAGTCAGGGGACACTACCCAGAGGAGGGGACGTGTGGGCTGAGGCAGGAACTTAAGTCTTCATCAGTCCTAGAAGGGAGAAGGCATTCAGGTGAGAGAGCAGCTGGTGCATCGTTCTCAACTCTTGACCACACCCTGGGATCAACTGGGGGAACTTTCAAAAAGCCCAAGTGGCATCTCGACCAATGACTTCTGAATCTCAAGGGCAGGGAGACAGGGAGACACGTGAATTCTCTGAGCCCCAAGGTGTCAGTGCTGTGAAATGGAATCAGTTCAGTTGAGTGGCTCAGTCGTGTCTGACTCTTTGGGACCCCAAGGACTGCAGCATGCCAGGCTTCCCTATCCATCACTATCTCCCAGAGCTTGCTCAAACTCATGTCCATCGAGTCAGTGATGCCATCCAACCATCTCAGCCTCTGTCATCCCCTTCCCTGCCATCAATCTTTCCCAGCACATCAGAGTCTTTTTCAATGAGTCAGTTCTTTGCGTCAGGTGGCCAAAGTATTGGAGTTTCAGCTTCAGCATCAGTCCTTCCAATGAATATTCAGGACTGATTTCCTTTAGGATGGACTGGTTGGATCTCCTTGCTGTCCAAGGGACTCTCAAGAGTCTTTTCCAATACCACAGTTCAAAAGCATCAATGCTTTGGTGCTCAGCTTTCTTTATAATCCAACTCTCACATCCATACATGACTGGCATATCATGAAATGGAATGTCTCCTGCCATATCAATAAACAAGGATGTCACAGCTATCTGTCATTCTAGCCCTCTAATTTCAGGTGTGACTCTATTTTTTTCAATCGAGAGAATATAGTCAAAGTTGAGAACCACCAAGAAAAGTCTTGGAGGAAAGAATTTCTATTTTCTCAGAACCACAGAACACCCACTAGCAAATGAAATAAGCAAATCTTTAATTTGTATAAAACTTACCCCTGACAAACTCTGTTTGCATTTGAACAGGACTCTCCTTAGGAAGGAAGGGACTGAGCAATTTAATGGAAGTGTGGAAGTGTTAGCCACTTGGTCACATCTGACTCTTTGCAACTCCATGGACTATAGCCCTCTAAGATCCTCTGTCCATGGTGAGATTGAATATCACCAGTAATTACCTCCACATTTCTGAGAACATGCCTGATTATCTTTGGAATCCTCTATGATCCTGGAAAACTCAACGAATGTTTGCTGAACCGGACTTTGAATCCAATCATGTGCCCTCACTCAGTGGCTAGTCTTGATCACCTTTGTGTTTGAGCGGCTTTGCTGCATAGAAACTGGGTGACTGACTTCAGGGATGTGGGGAGACAAAAACCCTAGTCCCAGTGGCTGCTGCCTGAAATTCCATGTCTTTTCCGTGGTTCCTGTTCACACCATATCCATTCCCTTTCTTGAGGTAGGTCTTAAAGAATTAAAGGGGCAAAAAGCCAAACAGTGTAACCGAGGACCGTATGGGACCTTCCAGGGACAGACCTTCCCAACATCCTCTGCTTTAGCTCATCTGAAGTATCCAGATGCTAGTATTTGATGCACATTTCCTGAGTTGTTTGGCAAATGTAAAAAAAAAAACAAAAAAAAAAACAAAAAAAAACCCTCCGCGTCTCCAACCTCTCCAACAAATGGAAGGTGCTAACTACTTGATAACCCTGAGCACCTAGTCCCAGGTCTCCTGAATCCTGGGGACTGATAATATTACCCCCTGTGACACCACCTGCCACCATCCGCATGTCCCCATGTCACCATGTGATACCATCACCCAGAGTATTGCTCACAAACTGATCACAGACACTGTAGCCCCTCTCTCTCATCTGGTTTCTAAGTTGTTTGCCGAAATCCTTTGGGGAGCTCAGGGCTTTTTAGGGCACCTATCCACTTGCATGGCCTTGCAGTAAACCTTCTTCTGGGCTTTTGTGGTGGCTCGGACGGTAAGGAATCCACTTGCAATGCAGGAGACCCAGGTTCGATCCCTGAGTCAGGAAAGATCCCCTGGAGAAGGGAATGGCAACCTACTCCAGTATTCTTGCCTGGAGAATCCCACAGATGGGAGACTGTCGTGGGCTACAGTCCACGAGATTGCAAAGAATTGAGGACATGACTAAGTAACGAACACAAACCTTGTCACGCTGTGTCTGGCACAGAAACTTGCATGCTGTTAACCAGCATTAACAACAGTAGTAGGGTAGAAAAGGAAAGATCCAGAAAGGAAGGCCTGCACCCCCACTGGGAGCTGACTTCCTTTCACTTCAAACTGGAGCCCGCTGGCAGTTTTCACGGTTCTTGTGACTTTTGTTCTACCTGTGCACTCAGGTGCTCAGCTGTGTTCAACTCTTTACGACCCCATGGACTGTACCCCACCAGGCTCCTCCATCCATGGGATTTCCCAAGCGAGAATACTGGCATGGGTAGCCATTTCCTCTTCCAGGGGCTCTTCCTGACTCAGGGATTTTGTTCTATACCCTGGAGCAAAATTCACTGGTTATGCAATTTGGCCAATCACAGGACACAAGTTGATTTTTCCAAGATTCTCTCAAAGAAGCATTCAGGAAACGTTGCTTCTCTCCAATAAGACACTTTCAATAAGTGACTAGGGAAGCAGTGTGGCTCATTTTATTCCATGCACGAGCCAACCAGTTTTCTATACAGATTTGGTACTTCCCCTCCTGGGCTGGGGCCCCCAGAAGTGACTCTGAGACAAGGCTTTGTGTGCAGGTGGGTTGGGGTGATCTCAAGAGGAGTGGAGATGTGAGACAGAGGAATGAAGGAGGCTCGATTGCGCTGGGGAACTCAGGGAGACAGTGTTGAACGTGGTCCAAAGTTACTCCATGGGAGGGGCAAGAAGCTGGGGCCATATGTCCACTCACTCCCACGGGTCATCAGTTCAGGGATGTACTCAGGAGAGTTAACCCCTTGGCACTTCTAGCCTGCCCTGCATATATGCCTGTGCTTTGGTGGCCAGAGAAAGTCCTCCGGCAAAAGGAGCTGGAGTACCAGGCCACATGCCACACAGACCCCCCCATTCACATGCCAGTCATTCATGAACAGCTCACATCCACCAGATAAGCACCAGCCCTTTTACATACCCATCCGTATGTTCACATGCCAGCTCACTCAGGAGATGCGATCCTGTGCCACTTGGTGAGAGCCCTAGTCTACAATGAACCTGGCAATCAGGAGACCTGCCAGGCCCCTGTGAACACAGGTGACAATTTCTCTTAATGCCACTGGTGTATGTTATAAGGGCAGGGATTGGGCTGATCCAACTCATGCAGTCATTCAAGAAAAGAGGTGGCTCAGACTCGCTCTGCTTCACCAAGGGTAAATGGGGAGCAGCTCAGGAAGGTTTTAATTTAGCTGAAAGTACAAATGACAAAATCAAAATAATTTTTTTCCTCCTGGTGCAAGAAACCCAGTGACATCTGTGAGGTGGTTTGATCCACATCAGGGGAAGCTTTTGAAAAATGGAGATGGCAATTAATTGGACTTCAGAGGATGGTGATAGTTTTTTTCTAATGTCCTGATGATTCAATCAGAACACTGGCCACTTTTTTGCAGGGCCTCAAGACTCTAATTAGATGTCATGTCGGAATGTGACTCCAAGGTCCCAGGCGACACCAGTTCTAACTAGAGCACCCCCAAACACAAGACGAGACAACCAGCTTGGCCAGTTGGCCAGTCCCGAGAATCAGTGGAGCCTTCCCTCTTCAACAAGATGGGAAAACCCGAGTCAACGGACCCTTTTCACTTTTGGACAGGACTGGAAAGCCTCCCGTTTGCAAAGAGGAGTATGAGGGTTTTATAGAGATGAAGCAGCCTGTTCTGCACCAGCCTGAAAGCAATGCACAGGATTTCCATCCCAACGATGATGTAAATGGAGAAGAACAAGAAGAAGTGGGGGTGTTCCAGCATAATGTCCCCGAAGCCAATGGTGGTCAGCGTGACGAAGCAGAAGTAGAAGGCGTTTTCGAAGTTCAGCTGCTTCTCCCAGATGGGAAGGATGGCGGCCGCGCAGGAAATGTAGGCGAAGACCACGAGGGCGATGACGAGGAGGGGAACGTCCAGCTTCTCCACCTGCCGCCCCACCTCATCCAGGTTGCTGATGATGGAGCTCGAGAGCCGCCCGGACCCCAGCTCGGGACATGATGTGCTCCTTTCCATGGCCTGAGGGGGCACCTGGAGGGCATTTTCTTTCTCCCGCGCCAGAAGTCTCTCGAACAGCTCCATGTTGCTGCTTGGGGCCGCGGGGGCAGGTTTGGGGGCCGGGAGCTCCGGGTCGTGGATGACCACGTGCGGGACGGCTTCATCTGCGGGACGGGAGTCGGGTTGTCTTTTGCTGGAGCCTCCGGAGCACCACTTGGGAAGGGGAGGAGGGAGGAAGGGAAATCTTCGGAATTGATTGTAGGACGTGGATAAGATGGTGGCCAGGATGTCACCTGTGTCTGTGAGGACCAGGAACATCAGCGGGATGCCAAAGAGAGCGTACAGCATACACAGGTACTTGCCGAGCCTGGTGACGGGGTAGATGTGGCTATAACCTGCAAAAGACCAGACCCTGATGGTCGGCGGCTCCTCCCTCTCCCCCCGCTAAAAAACAAACAAACAAAAAAACAACCCTTAAAGAGACCTTCTGCCATCCCCTTTCCTTGGCCTGACATTTTGCACCACATGTTTTTAAAATATTCATCTTAAAACATTCATCAGCTTGTCTGATGTTAGGTCTGCTTTGGTTGGGGCAGTAGGAGGTGAAACCCAGCTTATCTTTAGGGTAAGGGAAGACTCATGTCCATGGCAGGAGACAAGCCCAGGCATGGGAGTGAGCCGACTGCCCTGCCTTTTGCCATCTCTGAGTGTCTGAAAGAGGATGGGGCCAGCGCACCTGGAGAAACGCGATGAGCTTAAATATTCATCTTAAAACATTCATCAGCTTGTCTGATGTTAGGTCTGCTTTGGTTGGGGCAGTAGGAGGTGAAACCCAGCTTATCTTTAGGGTAAGGGAAGACTCATGTCTCCTTGGCAGGAGACAAGCCCAGGTGTGGGAGTGAGCCGACTGCCCTGCCTTTTGCCATCTCTGAGCGTCTGAAAGAGGATGGGGCCAGCGCACCTGGAAAAACGCGATGAGCCCAGGTGACAGGGTGTGGTGGCTTTGCAAGCAAATCCATCACCTCCGTCAGACGTAGGTTCCTAAGAAGCCATGCCCATCCTTTCTGGGACGTCTGGGCCTCTATTTGAGGTTTGTTTCTATATAAGAGGCAATTGCGTGCCAGTGGCGTGTAAGCGGTGCACACAGTTGTTGGGATGGCAGAAAGAGGGACAGTGAGTAACATATCACTGCCGCCCTCAGAGCCAGCTGTGGCTGAGTGGGTCAGATGACTGTGAAGAGCTGAGGACCCCAGCGCCTAGAATCCTGCCAGCCACATTTCCAGTTCCAGCTCTACCATTTACTAGAAAGTGATGTGACTGCTCACATTTTCAGGTTTCTTATCTCTAAAGTGGGGAGGAACACCCCTGCTTTGCATACTGACCAGATGGAGGGATTACAAGAGACCAGTGCCTCACAGCAGTGGGTGTATCATTCCCAGGTGGTCGATGTCCTCAATCTAATAATAATAGCTGGCTTTTTGAGCACTTACTGGGGGCCAGGTATTAACCAGCCTTCATTGGTAGCTATGGTGATCACCATCACAGAGGGGGAAACTGAGGCTCAGAGAAATGAAGCGACTTAGCCAAGAGCATACGTGTGATAAACTGTGAAGCTGGGGGGTCAAAGCACTGAAACCTGGCCTACAGTAGGTACTCAATAAATGCCACTCTAGGATGGATGCCTGGAAATCTCATCTGGCTCCCAAGCCAGCTCCCTCCACTGAGTCAGGAGCAACAAGGGGGCTGGACATGCCAACCATCGAGGACAGGTGAGCCAAGCAAAGAGAGGGCTAGGTTGAAGTCTTCCTTCTCTTCACGAGCTGCCTCCTTCCATCACCCCAGCCTCCTCTCTTGTTGACGGAGGCCCAGGAGCAGAGGGATGTCAAAACCCACAGTACAAGTTGCCGGATCTTCTGGAGTGGCTCCCACAAAGAGGGAGAAGCTTCTGTATTTAATGCCTGTGTTTAATTTTTGATGTCCTAAAGGATGATTAATACAGAAAGCCCCAGCCCAATTATGTAAATTAATCGGAAGGCAATTGACAAGCTGGCCACGCCGCAGCCTCCTCCAGGGCCACCACTTTCTGTGCAAACTCTGGCCTCAGCGTCTGCCCTCCAGGCACATGCAGGTGGTCAGGCTGCCCAACTTCACTGGGGTCCTGGGGGAGGCCCTCAGAGGGTTTCCTCCGTGTGCATCTCTCCCAGGCACCCCATACCACCCTGCTGCTTCCACAAGGTACCATGTGATGGCAGGAGCAGGCACATAAGCAATCGCTACATGCACTGGGGCACAGCGGTGAGCAAAACAGAGATGGGGTCCAACCTCAGTGAGCTTCTGGTCTAGTGGAGGAGGCAAGTATGAATCAAATAACCACCCCAGTGAGTATGCTTCCCTGGTGGATCAGAAGGTAAAGAATCTGCCTGCAGTGCAGGAGACCTGGGTTCAATCCCTGGGTTAGGAAGATCCCCTGGAGGAGGGCATGACAGTCCACTCCAGTATTCTTGCCTGGAGAAGCCCCATGGACAGAAGAGTTTGGTGGGCTACAGTCCATGGGGTTGCAAAGAGTCAGACGCGACTGAGCGACTAAGCACAGAGAGTATGCAATTGCACATGGAGGTCAGTAACAATTCATCAAAGAGGAAACCATGGGCACCTGATTCGAAGAGCCGACTCATTGGAAAAGACCCTGATGGGGGAAAGATTGAGGGCAAAAGGAAAAGGGGGTACAGAGGATGAGATGGTTAGAGAGCATCATCAACTCAGTGGATACGAATTTCAACCAACTCCAAGAGAAAGCAAAGGACAGAGAGGCCTGGCGTGCTGCAGTCCATGGGGTCGCAGAGTCAGACACAACTTAGCGAGTGAAAGTGAAAGTCGCTCAGTGTCCGACTCTTTGTGACCCTATGAACTATACAGTCCATGGAATTCTCTAGACCAGAATACTGAAGTGGGTAGCTTTTCCTTTCTCTTGGGGATCTTCCCAATCGAGGGATCAAACCCGGGTCTCCTGCATTGCAGGTGGATTCTTTACCAGCTGAACCACCAGGGAAGCCCAAGAATACTGGAGTGGGTAGCCTATCCCTTCTTCAGCGGATCTTCCCAACCCAGGAATCGAACTGGGCTCTCCTGCACTGCAGGTGGATTCTTTACCAGCTGAGCCACCAGGTAAGCCCAAGCGAGTGAACAACAACAAATTAGGTTGGAACAAAGGCATCCAAGCTGTATTCGCATTTATTGAGGACCTACTCGGTGCCAGGCTTTTGTGGGGAGTATTGAGGGTGCAGTGAGGAGCGGGCAGAGGTCACGCCCTCCAGGAGCCCCTAGTTGACAGAGAAGCAAAGCCATGACTTCAGCTCCCTCAGGGCCCAGCAGGACTGACAGCACCAGGGTCGGGAGGAGCTCTCCCGGGCTAAACCTCCCATCAGACACCGGGGCTGCTCAGTGGGGCCAGCGATGCTGAGGGCCCAGGGTTTCCTGTCTCTGCTCGCTGCAGGACTCCAGCAGCTCAGCCCTCCCCTCGGGGAGAGGAGGTGGCAGAAGGGACCTCAGGACAGCGTCTCATCCATACTTCAGTGACAATGACCTCCTAGGAGCACCGAGGATGTGGGGCTGCAGTGGCATCTCAGGGAGAGGGAGGAGGTGGGGAATAGACGAGGCCCTGGATAGGAGGACCAGCTGCCCCATGTGCCCAGGACTCAGGGTCTCCTGGTAAAACCCTTAAGTGCTAAAGCCAGGGCAGCCTCAGGCACGACAGAGAGCTGGTCTCTGGAGCCAGGGTGAGTGTGGAGGGGGTAGAGAGATTCTCCAGGGCAGGGAAAAAGGAGAAAGGAGGGTGCCCAGAGCCCCTCATGGGGACAGGAGTTCAGAGAGGCTGTGGAGTCTTGGAAGGGTCCAGGCCCGAGTGTGAGCAGAGATTCCTGTGCCCGAGCTTGTCACAGGCCCCGCAGGACCGACAGTCCTTAAAAGATGTCAGCAGCGGGACCCGTAAGCAGGGAGTCATCCCATTTTCCAGATGTTGCTTAAGTCCTCAGCTTTCATGCACCCGTAGGAAAATCAGGAAAAGCTCCCAGTGGAAGCCCCCCAGCCTCCAGGATGGGGTCTTAAGGTGAGATCTATGTAAAGTGAAGAATATCACATTTCTTGCCAGATTTATGGAGTAAAGTGCCTTTTAGAGTCAGAATTCCTTGCATAGCAGAACTCCTAACACTGGCAACCCATTACTGCCTGTCAATGGGTGAGGAAGAGGAAAGTCAGGTGACTCGTCTGGGGCCCCCAGCCCACAGGCAATAAGCATGTGCAACCCTTGCCCAAAGACCTCCGCCCCCCCACCCACATGCTGTCCTTGGCAAAGGTGGGTTCAGTGGATCATAAACAAAGTCGTTGTGGCCGCCTCTGAGTGGAATATGATTACAATCCAGGGACGGGCCATACGGCAGAGAGGCAAGTCGCAGAGCACAGGCCCCTGTGAAGGAAATGGATTGCCTCCCCAGTTACTGAATGCTAGAACACAGAATGGAAAAACCATATCATTTCTTATAATGCAGGCGTATGTTCTAATGCCATCGTTCACCTCACTTTAGTCTCTGAGGATTTAACAGCCCATGCACTCTCAAATCCCAGGGCTCTGATCCGTTTGGAAATGACTGGGGATTGATCAGCCTCGTACCTGCCCAGGGTCCCTTCCTCAGCATCAAAGTCAGCTGCATTTCAGATGACCCAGAGATGCAGGGCAGCAAGCAGCATTATCAGCAGGGCCATTATTGATTACGGGCAGTGCAGAAACTGCCCCAACATCCCCTTCCGGTAGTAATTACTGGATGACCTGATGTCCTAATGGACTTGGACATGAGTGGGAGCATTGTTTTCTTGGGATATAAACCAAGCTAATGCATTTCCATTAGATCAGTGGTTCGTTGCCTGGACTACCATTAGAAGCACCTGGAGGGCTCTGGAAAACACTGATGCCTGGGCCTGTCCCGAGTAAGTCTGACTTGATTGGTGTGGGGTCCAGGCATGGCGGTTGGGGGCAGGGCACCTGTAAATGATAACCCGGTGATTCTGACGTGCAGCCTGGCCTGAGAACACTTGTCCCAGGAGAGTGTTTCTCAAATGTTTTGTGCATCAAAATCACATGTAGAGCTGGTTACAACACAGTTCACTGGCCCCACATCCATAGCTTCCGACTCAGTAGGTCTAGGATGGGGCCTGAGAATCAATTTGTATTTCTAACAGGTTCTTTGGTAATAGTCATCCCACTGGTCCATGACATCACAACCATGACATCACATCAGTGATTCTCAACAGGGGGCAGCTTTGCTCCCTGAGGGATATCTGGCAATGTCTGGAGATATTCTGGGCTGTCACAAACTGGTGGAGACATCAGGGGAAAAGTTGAGTTTCCATGGTGGGGAGAGGCCAGGGATACTTCTAAACATTCCACTATGAGTGCACAGAACATCCTCCACCTTTAAGAATCCTTTAGTTTAAGACATCAGCCGTGCCAAAGTCCAAGGTTACTCCCAAAAGGGACAGTCACATCGCCTACCTTGTAGAGCTGCTGTGAGAATTAAATAAAATTGCGCATATAAAACATGCTGACACTATGTCTGACGCTTGTAAGTGCTCAGTACCACAGCTATTAAGTTGCTGTTACTCCTTTAGCAACTAAACAACTACCCCACTTTCTGCCCATTACCTGCCCCTGCCTGTAACAGCATTCAGGTGAATGAGAGCTGTTCTGAAAGAAGCCACACGGGGGCGCCCTTCGACACAAGCACGTGCCCATTTATACGAGCTCCTTACAGTAGACACTGGCTGTCCATCCAGCAGCCATTCCCCCCTCTTTCCCTAGAATGCTGCTGCTCCCTCATCTGATTCAGTGATAGATTCAGTTAGTCTAAATCACCCCGGTAATTCAACCCCCTTTGCCAGGGACTGGCTTGGGGTGGGAGGCTTCTGGGAAGAAGTTTCCTTGCTAGTTATGACAGCCGGCCCTTCCTCTGCCTATGAGATGTGATTACACCCGGAGTGGGAGTGGACCCTGGTGGTCATCTTATGACCGCTGGGCTGGATGGAGAGAACCTGATGGTCAGTGTCACGGGTGAGCTGCCCAGCAAGCGGCCTGCGAGCTGTCCCCCACTGGCCTTCTTACTTGGAAGGTGACACATTTTCCTTGCAGTTTAAGCCAGTTGGGTTGGGTTTTCTGTTAATGGCAGCTGGCTTATATAGGTGCTTGTCACTGATCCTTACAGACCCTGAAGGCAGGTCTGGGAGGAGTTAGAGATTAGGGAACAAGGCTCAGACTGGCTGCATTGCTCACTGGAGGTCACACAGCTCTGACCCCAGGTGGCTGGCCCCCAGAGTCCATAGTAGCCACTGTGTTCCTCTTCCAGAATGAGTGCCCAGCCATGATCCTTATGAGCCCAGGTTTACTCCCCCCGCACCGAATTGGTATTCTCTTGAATTGATGTCCTCCTGAATGAAGACGGAGCCCCAGTCCTTTGTGCTGACCAAAAGGGGCAGGGGCTAAGCAATAGATCACACGCCTGGTGGGGAGTGGAGCCAGGATCTCCTGCCTCGTGGCTGAGGGCTGCTCCATCGCCTCCACTATGGTGACCCCTGCCCCCAGCAGGGGAGGTCCCTACAATCCTGGCTTGGCTGCTCTCACCTGGCCCTTCCTCCTGCTGCACCACAGAAGGAAGCTTCTTGTCGTTCAGCCGTTCAGTCGTGTCCGACTCTGTGACCCCGTGGACTGCAGCACACAAGGCTTCCCTGTCCCCCACCATCTCCCAGAGTTTGCTCAAACTCACATCTATAGAGTCGGTGAAGCCATCCAGCCATCTCATCCATTGTCATCCCCTTCTCTTGCCCTCAGTCTTTCCCAGTATTGCATCAGGGTCTTTTCCAATGAGTTGGCTCTTTGCGTCAGGTGGCCAATGTATAAGCCCAGATGCTAGGAGGCCCTCCGACACGGACCTAGGGATACAGTGTTTGAATGCAAGACCAGCCCCGTCCCTCACAGCCCACCAGCCTCGGTGGCCTCTCCTGAGGGAGTTCTGCCCTGCTGTCTGGCTGGAAAGCTCTCTCAGCCTTCTTTGCCTGGTTAATCTCCACAGATCCTTCAGCTCCAATGTCACTTTCACTGACAAGCCTCTCCCTGCTCCCCACCCATCAGGACCACCCCCATATCCTGTTTCAGCCACTTTCACAGTCCAAGCATCTCCTCTGAGCTCGTCTGCATGCTCAGCTGTTCACTGTTCCTCCCTCCATTAGACTCTGAGCCCCACTGGGGTGGGAGGCATCCACCTAGCTTAGTCCTGTGCTGGGCACAGTGAAAGTCAGGTCCGGACAAAAGCAGCAGGGTCTCAGGTTAAGACCCAGACAAGCCTGAACATGAATGGTGTCACCCTGCAAACAGGGTGGGCCTGCCCTGCCTCACTTTCCCCATCCAGAGAGCGGGACGCACACCAGCAACTACCTCGGGGCTGCTGCGAGGGCTCAACAGGCTAATCATGGCAAAGAAGTCAGAATGGAGCCTGGTCAGTAGTGAATACACGTGTGTCAGCCAGCGCAGCGGCTGCTGTTGCAGTCACAGGTGTTCAGTGTGTGCCAATTAAGGAAAGGAGGCAGCAAAGGCCCTCATGGACTGTAGCCTGCCAGGCTCCTCTGTCCACGGAGTTCTCCAGGCAAGAATCCTGGAGTGGGTTGCTGTTCCCTGAGCCCACCCTTTGCACAGCCATCAAGAGGAGGGTCTGTGGCTTTGAGGGTCGACAAGTCCATCTTTAAACATGCAAGTGGTCACTGTGGGGTGGGAGCAGGTCTGTCCCCACACCCTCTCCTCTGCCGGGGCTCTGGGAGGGACATCCCCGGGACAAGGACTCACACGGGTCTCTCCCTTGCGCCGAGGCTGGAGACACATATACAGGAAGTGCAGGGAGCAGGGTGGAAGCCAGCTCCCTCCGCTCTGCAAGCCCCTTCCTTGCAGGCACCATCATCCACTCCAGTTGGACGCAGGAATCCGAGAGGTCCCTGCTCTTTAGGAACAGCCAGGCCCTCCCAGGAGCTCCCCGTGCAGCGGGAGGCAGAATCCCCACGGCACTCCCACAGACCTGCAAACCGGCAGCCTCCTTTGGGGAAGGAGCATTGGACTTGGAGTCTCCGTAGTTGTCACGGGCACCAGCTCCACTCTCTTCGTGACCTTGGCCCCTGACATCCGCCCTCTGGGCGTGGGCCCCCTGACCTGATTCCCCGTGGGCCTTAAAGGAGGTGGCTTTGCACAGCCCCTGCAGGCAGCTGTTAGCTCTCGTTAGCCCTGCAGCTCCCGCTCCTCCTCCTCCTCTGTCTCCTGGCTAGTGCTCCGGTCCTGCACTGGCACACCCTCCTCCCTCTCCACCAAGAGCCCTCCTTGAGCGCCTTCCTCCATTCCTTCGGAGTCAGCTGCCATCAGTGTGCCGGTGACTCTTAAACCCCAAGGCTGGAGTGACTGTCTCTCACATTACCCTGAGCACATCACATTGACCACAGTTGGTTGTCCCTGAGTCCAAGAACATGGGCAGGCAGGTACATGGCAGGTTATGTTTTGTACAAGAGCACTCACCCGGAGACGAAGAAGCTGAAATGCAGCCTGCTCCTTGCTTACGGGGACCTCGGCGTGAGGCTGCCCCCACCCGAAGGAAAGGTTGTTTAGTCGCTAAGTCATGTCAGACTCTTGTGACCCCCTGGACTGTAGCCCGCCAGGCTCCTCTGTCCGTGGGATTCTCCAGGCAAGAATACTGGAGTGGGTTGCCATTCCCTTCTCCAGAGGATTTCCTGACTCAGGGATTGAATCTGGGTCTCCAGCATTATAGGCAGATTCTTTACCATCTGAGCCACCAGGGAAGCCCGAACTCAAAGGGTATGCTTTCCTGATTCACACAAAAGGGCCAGTGGCAGCCCCACTCATCCACCTTTCTGAGCACGGGGTAGGCACACCACACCCACTTCTTGCACTTAAATGAAGTAAACATTTCAGCATCCCTACCAAGGGCTTCCCCCACCCCCACCTCTGCTTTCTCTTGCAGGCCCGCCCTTGCCCTTGGACTTACCCACTGTGCTGATGACCGTGCAGCAGAAAAAGAGTGAGCTGAGGAAAGACCAGTCTGCAGACCCGCTAAACCACTGGGGCTTCACCTTCTTCAGCAGCTTCTCCAGGTCCCGCTTCCGGCCTTCCTCAACTCCAGAGAGACAGGACGGAGTGAGGGAGAAGGTCCCACCCTCTAAAACAGGTCCCGCCCAGGTGAAGGGGTGTCTTCCCCCGAGACCACGCCCCCTGCCTTGTGGCCAGCCATCCATGCCACCCCACCCCATCAAATCTCCAGCAATTGGTCCTCTATAGAGCATGCCAGTCTGGGTGGGGCTGGAGCTGAAGCAAAGGGGTGCAAACACCTTCTGGGTGCCCAGTGCTTTTCCTGCATTCTTTTATAACAACCCTGAGAGGCCGTCCACTATTCTCTCCCATTTTACAGAAGGGAAAACCGAGATTCAGAGAGAAGTCACTTGCCTAAGTTTGCCCTCTCGGAGCCCTTTGCTCGACGTCTCTGCAGTTTAGGTCCTGCTCCGGCAGCTGCGGAGATCAGGAGCCCACGTAAACTTGCGTGGCGAGCACCGGAGAGAGATGCCCACCAGCCTGAGGTCAGTCATGGAAGTGCCCTGGGGGCTTTCTGAACGTTATGAGCCTCGCAAAGGAGCTACTAACTTCTGCTCTGTCTCTTTAACCCGGGTCTTAAGAATTGAAAGGGAAAACATTTCATGAGAGGAGTTGCGTGATTGCAAACCATCCTCACTCCCAGAGACCATTAAGCCTGATCAAGCATGGGGACCAGGCTGGCATCAGCTGCCTGAGAATGTCTAGGAAGCCTGGGTGGGGGCCGGCTTGGGGGCCCTGGTTTCTCAAGGAGGTTCCCAAATGGTTCCCTTGGCCCAGCACTCAGGGGGTTTGGGGATCTCAGAAGCTGCCTGCCAGCTGGCACTCTTATAAGAGGAGATCACACAGCCAGGCACATAGCAGAAAATCCTTATTTTTGTGAAATCTTACACAATTCCTTAATTTTATGAAAGAAAATCCATCCTTATTTGAATGGGCACTGAACTGGGAGTCCAGACACCTGCAGTCTAGATCCAGCTCTGCCCTTGACTAGTTCCCATAGCTGTGGACATGAGGCTTCTTTCTGAGCCTCAGTTTCCCCATGGAGGAGGAAGCCTGACAAGGTGAAAAGTTCTGGCTTAGGAATCTAAATGCCCCGACTGAATCCCTGGCTCCTTTTTCTCATGGGTAACCTTGGGCAAGTTGTTTCACTCCCAGTGCCTCAGTTTCCTGATCTGTAAAAGGGGGACAATTCATACCTCATAGGGTTGGTGGGAGGATTAAATGAGATAGTGCATGAAAAACACTCAGCACAGGGGCTACATGAATCCAGCACTTACCAAGCATTTTATCCAGTGAAAAGCAGGGGATGGGCCAGCTCTGTGCCCCGTACCATTCTGTGCATCAGAATCACCCAGGAAACTTTTTAAAAATAAGATTCCCAGCCCAGCCCTGGAGATCCTGCTTCCGTGGGTTTGGGGAAGAGCCTGGGAGTGTGCATTTGAGACAAGCTCCTTTGATGATTCTGGTGTGTGGCTGGTTTGGAAAGCCCTGAACTTGTTGACAGTCTGGATCCAGTGATGGCATTGTGCCTGATGGCATCTCGTGGGCCATCTGCGTGGCCCAGAGGCAGAGAGAGGGGCCCTCCCCCAAGGAAGGACTCTGCCACCTGTGAGCAGCCTCTGGTCTGCCCCCACTGAAGGGACCTCCCGCAGGTCAGAGGAGTCATTAACAGCCTGGCTGAGGACCTGTCGTACCATGGGACTCTGTTATTCCTCTGAACTTTAGAGTCTGTGTTTCCTTTGTCTTTTCTTCACTCTCTATTATTTTATCTTGTTCTGTTGAATACATCTCTGCAAGTTTTAGGGGACAGAACAGAATAGAAATAATGGACAAATACCAATGAAAAGCAATAAGGACAGACATACAGCGCCCTGTGCCAAGAGGCTTCATGTCTGTTGTCTCATCTGCTTCCCACAGGGTCCCTGGGATTGGCAGGCCTGAGACCGTGGGCCTTCTCCCTGGCAGACTGAGGCCTAGAGAGGGTAATTACTCTGCCGCAGATCACACAGCAAGCTGGGAGAGCACCTGGCCTGGAACCAGGACCCAGCTTCTTCTCAGGACCCTTCTTATCTCCCCTGAGTTGGACCACACACACACACACACACACACACACACACACGCACACACACACACACACAAGGCCTTTGGAAACAAAAAGTAGCAGACCACAGGGGCAGGCTGGGGCCGATCCAGTTTGGATGGTTCCTTTAGTTCTAGTCCCTGTAAACTGAATCAGGGTAGGGCAGGCAGTTCTGAGGAACAGCCTAGGAATCCGTGGCTCCAGATCTGGCCAGCCATCCATGCCACCCCACCCCATCAAATCTCCAGCAATTGGTCCTCTATGGAGCATGCCAGTCTGGGTGGGGCTGGAGCTGAAGCAAAGGGGTGCAAACACCTACTGGGTGCCCAGTGCTTTTCCTACATTCTTTTATAACAACCCTGAGAGGCCTGCCACTATTCTCTCCCATTTTACAGAAGGGAAAACCGAGATTCAGAGAAGTCACTTGCCTAAGTTTGCCCAGGGATGGGGAGGAAGCAGGCAGAGGGCTCCCAGATCAAGCCTCCTCCAAACCCGCTGCTCTCTGGGGGCTGCTTCCACCAACAGAGAAGAGACCTGCCCATCAGGTGAGCCACCTACCTGTGCTGTTACATTTCAGGATGTCACAGAGCTTCTTCAAGAACTCCTCAAACTCTGGGTCCTCTGCCCTCAGGTCCTGGCGGCCCTCGATGGCTGAGAAGACCGCAGCTCCCACCAGTGCGTAGGTCACCAGGGAGCACAGGAAACAGAGACGAGGGAAGAGCTTCTCCAGGGCCTCCCAGAAGCACCTCTTCGCCTGGGAAAGCCCCGCAGTCTCCATCCTTCCCGCAGTGGGCAGGACAGGAAATGCTGGAGAGGCCGGAGTCCAGAGGCTGGGAGGAGGCGCGGGGGGCAGGTTGGGTGGAGGAAATCGCCCCGAGAATGGCCGGGCTCCAGCGTTAAGTGGTTGGTGCCAGGGTTTCTCCCCTCACCCCACCCCCCTTCCCCGAGGACTGGGAAGCAGCCGGCACTAAAAGCATTCAGTTCCTGCGAGTTTCTCGGATAGCGCATCCCTCTCTCCGGCCCACCCCTACTCAGTGCCCCAAATTGCTACTGATCCACCCGGCCAGTGCACCCCAGCAGCCTGGCCAGTCCCTGAGCTGCCCTGCAAGGGCTTTGGAAAGACTGTCTGGTGGTTGCTTTATGCTTTGGCCTTTCCCATTCCAAAGCTGCACTTTTGATTTCTAGGTACTGAATGTGACTTTTGCTTTTTAGCCAAGCGGTGGTCCCTCCTGGGTATGTGTGGTACCCTGACTCTTGGACAGGAAGAAATAATCGTAATTAGTGCGGCCAGAGCGCCACGGTTTACAAAGGGCCTTCATCCTGTGTGGATCTAATTGTTAGTCCCAGTTCATTCCTCAGTAGTGTACCCCCACCCTTGCCTTGGCCTCAGGTGGGCGGAGCATACTTCTGGGCTTCTTAGTGTTGGACTAAGGCACGTGACTTTCTCCAGCCAATCAGGTATTAGCAGGCATGATGTAAGCAAGCGCCTGAACCGTGAATGTGAAGTGTAACTTGCTGCCCTGTGCCCTGTCTCTGCTAGGAGGGTAAAAACGTGCCCTAGATGGCAGACGTGGAGATGTGTGTGCCTTTAGGTCCCCCTTCACTACAGGATTCTCTGTGCAGCTCCAAGGAGCATGGTTCCTGACAGCCCCCAACTGTTCGTTCTTTCGGGGTTTGCCTCAGCTTTCAGGCCGTGTTCTCTGGGAAGCCCCTGTCCATTGGCTGAGCAAGGTAGGGGGAACCAGAGCTTAACCATTTCTGTCACGTGCCAAACTCCTCTGACCTGAAATCTTTGCTCTCTATTGGTCTATCAGAGGTTTTGTCAGGTCTGCACCGTGATCTTAAGGCTCCCCGTGTCCCATCCTGCTTCCTCCCCTCTCCCTTCAGTTCAGTTCAGTCGCTCAGTGGTGTGCCAAACTCCTCTGACCTGAAATCTTTGCTCTCTATTGGTCTATCAGAGGTTTTGTCAGGTCTGCACCGTGATCTTAAGGCTCCCCGTGTCCCATCCTGCTTCCTCCCCTCTCCCTTCAGTTCAGTTCAGTCGCTCAGTGGTGATTCTTTGTGACCCCATGAATCGCAGCACGCCAGGCCTCCCTGTCCATCACCAACTCCTGGAATTCACTCAGACTCGCATCCATTGAGTCAGTGATGCCATCCAGCCATCTCATCCTCTGTCGTCCCCTTCTCCTCCTGCCCCAATCCCTCCCAGCATCAGTCTTTTCCAATGAGTCAACTCTTCTCATGAGGTGGCCAAAGTACTGGAGTTTCAGCTTTAGCATCATTCCTTCCAAAGAAATCCCAGGGCTGATCTCCTTCAGAATGGCCTGGTTGGATCTCCCTGCAGCCCAACGGACTCCCTTTCTTCCTAATAAATAGAGCTTTTGCATATCACGATGTTGTCCAGTTGCTAAGTCATGTCTGACTCTTTGCAACCCCATGGACGGCAGCACGCCAGGCTTCCCTGTCCTTCACTATCTCCTGGAGTTTGCTCAAACTCATGTCCATTGAGTCAGTGATGACATCCAACCATCTCATCCTCTGTTGTCCCCTTCTCCTCCTGCCCTCCATCTTTCCCAGCATCAGGGTCTTTTCTAATGAGTCAGCTCTTCGCATCAGGTGGCCAAAGTATTGGAGCTTCAGCATCAGTCCTTCTAATGAGTATGCAGGGTCGATCTTCCTCCCTTCTCCTTTACTTGCTAATAAATAGAGTTTTTGCATGCCTTACTCTATCTGTGTCTGCTTCACAAGGGATCCAGTCTGCAGTAGTGGGCACTGGGGGTGATGTGAGAGGGCAGGATGGCTCAATACTCATCAGTAAGGAGATGGTGTGCAGAAAGTTCTTGGTTCAAGATTGCCATGCAGTTGTTAAACTTTTGTCAATGGTGAGCTGGTATGGTGTACAAGTGCAACAACCCAGGCATTTAAAATGGGAGAGGGATAATAAATATAAGGATAAGTGTAGGTTGGACTTCCCTGGTGGCTCAGACAGTAAAGAATCTGCCTGCAATGCAGGAGACCCAAGTTCAATCTCTGGGTCAGAAAGATCCCCTGGAGAAGGGAAAGGTAACCCACTCCAGTATTCTTGCCTGGAGAATCCCATGCATAGAGGAGCCAGGTGGGCTACAGTCCATGGCATCACAAAGAACTGGACATGACTGAGCAACTAAGGCTACTACTAAGTTTAGAAGGTTATTAGACAGTTCCGTTGACCCCCTGAAGGCAAACCTGGAAAGGGAAGTTAGTAGGGCAAAGCACAGCTTCCGCTGTGGTTGGACTCAGGACAGCAACTGATATTCGCAGCCTCCTTATTTCACTATTCATTCTAAATTCTCCTTGCCTTCTGCCCCCTCTTTTGCTGCTTTCAGTGGATTTCCCGATGGCATGACCCAAATCCTCGTTCCCGAAAGCTTTGAGCCTTTCCAGGTCGGACTTGCTTGTGTTTGCCCATTCACAGACATGGATAAGAAGTGGGTCCCCTGGTTACTATCCATATTCTCCCTGCCCCTGCAGTGTGAACACCTTCATATCAGGTATAATGATTCCTCCCACCTTGTTCTTCTTTTTCAAGATTGTTTTAGCTATTTTAAGGCCTTTCTACTCCAAAGTCATACTGTATGGCACAGGGAGCTATACTCAATATCTTATAATAACCTACAAGGGAAAAGAATCTAAAATATATATATATATAACTGAAACATTTTGCTGTACATGTGAACATAACACAACATTGTAAATCAACTATAGTCAATTTTTAAAATTAGAATGTCCTTTTTATTTATGTATTTATTTTTGGCTGTGCTGGGTCTTCACTGATGCCTGGACTTTTCTCTAGTTGTGGGAAGCAGAGGCTACCCTTCGTTGCAGTGGAGTCTCCTGTTGCAGGCTCTAGGGCTCACGGGCTTCAGTAGCTGTGGCTCGTGGGCTCAGCAGCTGTGGTTCCTGGTCTCTAGAGCACAGACTCAGTAGCTGCGGTACATGGGTTTAGTCGCTCTTCGCCATGTGGGATCTTCCAGGACCAGGGGTTGAACCCATGCCTCCTCCACTGGCAGGTGGATTGTTTACTGAGCCACCACCGAGGCCCTATGCTTCAATTTAAAAAGAAGGCAGAAAAGGCCCTTTATGTAAGTTTTCAAATTATCTTACCTATGTCTACAGAGAACCTCACTGGGATTTTGATAGGAATTGCATAAACCCACATAACAATGTGGGGAGACTCGACACCAAACTATGTTGAACCCCCCAGTCCATGAACACAGTATGTCGCTCCTGGCCATTGTTTTTGCATACTGCCTTAGTGTGCTCCCATCATTCTTTACTCAAGTCAAGAGTCATCATCTTAAGATGAGAAGGCACGAGTCGTTTGTTATTTGTTATGTAGTGCATTCTGAGTGCTATTTAATGTGTTTAGGGGCAATGCTAATGGATGAAAATGTCAGATGGTAGAGGTCAAAAACTGTATTTGTACTCGTCTTTGTAAGTCTTTCCAGAAGACATAGTCCAAGCGTCTAGAACAGTGTAGTGGATAACAGAGCCTGTGTGCTTGTCATCCTTCGTGATGAGTATCACGATGCTGTGCGCCTTCCACAGGTAGACAGACTGCTGGCTAGAGAAGGACCCTGGGATCGGCTGCAAACTGACAGTAAGTGAGCTCCAGCTCATTGGCCAGACCCAGCCCCACCCCAAGGAGCAGCCGCACCTCGCTGGCCACGTGCTTCTCCTACCACAGGCTGCCTTGGAGAGAAACATGGCCTCAGGGGTCCTCCCTATGTGTGTGTCTCTGTGTGCATTGTCTATTTCTCACTCTTTGTTTGTTTGTTCCTGTTTTATGTTTTGGTTTCTTGGCGGAGAGGCATGTGGTATCTTAGCTGCCTGACCAGGGATTGAACCTGCGCCCCCTGCACTGAGAGGTAAAACCTTAACCACTGAATCATCAGGGAAGTCCCAATTTCTCACTTTTAAGAAAGGATGAGCAATCAAGGACTGCACTTCTCAATCACAAAGCACCCACCAGCTCTTGTAGAAATAATGAGAAGCTGATTACGCTTCTACATTAAACATGGCATTGGTTCCTAAAATCAAATTGCTGTGTTACAACCAACTTGTATGGCATTGCCATGGAAATAGGGACATGTGACCCGCTGCCCACATCGCAGGGCCTATGGGAAAAGGATGATTCCTTCAGAAGAAGTCATAGGCCCAGAGAGGAAATTAAATCTTAAGGACATCATTCGCCAAAGCCCTGGCCACAGACCACTGTTCCCTTCTTGGCCATCACCCTATGTCCTAGACAGGAGTAAAGGCGAAGTTGCTTTAATGAGAGGACCAAAAAATATATATAGTGGCTTAAAAGAAATGGAGGTATACTGACCTCTTACATAACAGGCTGGAAGCAGGAGCTCCTTGCTGCTGGAGCGGCTCCGCTCCATCAGTTGATCTCAGGTGGCCTTGGCCTGCAGCAGCTTGAAGCAGGATTTCAGTTCCCAGACAGAGACTGAATTTAGGTCGAGGCAGTAAGGGCTCTGAATCCCAGCCACAGGCCAAGGCCCTGGCCCAACAGCTTTGTAGAAATAAATGCCCACATAGACACAGAAAGTCATGAGACAAGTTAAGTGTTTATTACGAGGGAAAGGAATACACGTGGATAGATACACGGGTGGACTCGGAGAGAGAGTTGTGTCCACGTGGTAGTTTGAATCACTTACATGGGGCATTTCTTCCGGGTTTCCTTTGGCCGTTATCTTGCTTTGCCTGGTTCTGAGCTTGTTCTTAATTTATCTCAGGGTCCTCCCTTGTGTAGGTGTGTATGTCTTAGCCAAGATGGATTCTAGTGAAAAGGCCCATAGACAGGCTGACATCACTTACTTTGAGGTGACACCCCCTCCCTTTTGATCCCCAAGGAGCCTTTCTGCACAGATGTAGTTGCGAAGGTCTCCATCACCTTGAGAATGAGAGAAATGTGGTCTCTTATCTGGGCAGGGCTCGCTGAGCTCCTCTTCATCTTGGAGTAACTGTCCACAGGGGACAAACTCCAGCTGCTCAGGCTGGGGCACATCTATCTCCTGCCTCACAGTCACTAAGCACCAGAGTCTTCATCTTGTTGCCCCCATCATATCCTAGGGCAGCAGTTTTCAAAATGTGGCTCTTAAACAAGCAGCATGACCACTGTTTGGAGACTTGTAGGAAATGGAAGTTCTTGAGCCCCATCCCAGACCTCCTGAATTCAGAACTCTGGGGGTGGGACCCAGCGTTGTGATCAAGCTCCTTAGGTGATACTAAAGCATATAAAAATATGAGAAGCGCCGCTCTAAGCCATCAGCCCCAGCTGCACGCTTAAAACTAGACTCTTGGGCTTGCCTGGTGGCTCAGTGGGAAAGAATCTGCTTGCCAGTGCGGGACACATAGGTTCAGTCCCTGATCCGGGAAGACCCCACATGCTGCAGAGCACCCATGCACCACAACCTTTGAACCTGTGCTCCCATCCCAGGAGCCACAGCTACTGAGCCTACGTGACCCCCTACTGAAGCCCGTGCTCCCTAGAGCCTGTGCTCCGAAATGAGAGGAGCCACCACAATGAGAAGCCTGTGCATCACAACTAGAGTATCATCCGCTCTCCACAACTAGAGAAAAGCCCACTCAGCAACAAAGACCCAGCACAGCCGAAAATAAATTTAAAAATACCTTTGACTCGTCCCTGACCACTTTATTAAAACAAAACAAAACAAACAAAAAAAACACTAGACTCTTAAGCTCATCCCGTCCTATCTCAAGTGAAGGGAGAGGGGAAGTCAGGATGAGAACTGTTTTTTTAAAAGCATCAATGAGATGGAATTGCACACATTGCTTGTACTCACACTCAGTTGATGAGGACTTCCTCACACTGAGCCACTAGGTCATCCAGAAGATGTAAGCAAAGCATCTGGCAGGTGGCAACTGCCCAGGAAGAAGGGGGTATTGAGTAGGAGCACGGAATTGACCACAACCACACTCATGGGCCAAGATACGCTGAGACTGTGGCTAAGCCACCACTCCTGTGGATGGAGGCACACGAATCTGAGTCTTTGACAGGCACTTTCATAAAATCTCCTTGTAGAGATGACTTCTTATTACCGCCTGCAGTTAATTCTCCTGGTTGGTGAGGGAAGAATGAGAAAAGCCAAAAGGTGAAGAGTTTTGAGAGTGCTTTGGGAACTCTAAGTGTGCTAAGTCGCTTCAGTCATGTCTTTGCAACACCATGGGCTGTAGCCGGCCAGGCTCCTCTCTCCATGGGATTTTCTAGGCAAGAATACTGGAGTGGGTCACCATTTCCTCCTCCAGGGCATCTTCCCAACCCAGGGATCAAACCCACGTCTAAAGCACTGTGTAAATTCAAGGGATGATGTTCTTATTTGGGGATTTTGCTTTTTTTTGTTTGTGATTTTTATTATTTTAGGATGTTCCCTAGTGGCTCAGTCGGTAAAAAAAATCCACCTGCAATGCAGGAAACCTGGGTTCAATCCCTGGGTTGGGAAGATCCCCTGGATGAGGGCATGGCAACCCATTCCAGCATTCTTGCCTGGAGAATCCCCATGGACAGAGGAGCCTGGTGGGCTACAGTTCATGGGGTCTCAAAGAGTCAGACGTAACTGAAGCGAGTTAGCACACAGCACAGATATTGAGGTTTGGAGGTTCCCAATCATGCTGCCTATTCAGCACTACCCCCCAAAAATACAATAGACATATTGACAGGAAATTGTGAACATAATCAAGTAGGGAAAAAAAACAAAGGTGGACGCACTTGTGATCCAGATGTTAGAATAAGGAGATAAGTACATAACATAACTGTAACTAACACCATAAAGAAAATAAGAAAATGTTGACAAATGGGTGAATGAGTAATGTTAACAGAGACTCTCTAAAAGGCCATCAAGAAGATATTCTAGAATTTAAAATTTAAAAATATGAAATTTAAAACTAACTGAAAATGAGAAGACGAGGCACAGCGTGAGAGAAGATATTTGCAAAAGAAATGCCTTATAAAGGATTCATCTAAAATATATAAAGAACTCTTAGAACTCAATAAAAAGAACAACCTCACTTTGCGATGTATTATATAACAGCATCAAATCAACATGCTATATACCTTAAATTTACCCAATGCTACATGTCAACTGCATCTAATTAAGCTGGAAAATAAAATATTTTTAATTTTTAACAAGAAAAAGCTCCCCTGGTGGTCCAGTGGTTAAGAATCTGCCTGCCATTGCAGGGGGACAGAAGTTAGATTTCTGGTCCAGGAAGATTCCAAAGGCTGCTAGGCAACCAAGCCTCTTCGCCACAACTACTGAGCCAGGATTCTATTGCCCGGGCGCCACAACTGCTGAAGCCCATGCTCCCGAGAGCCCATGCTCAGCAGCAGAAGAAGCCACGGCACTGAGAAACCCAAGCGCGGCAAGGAGGACCCAGCACAGCCACAAGTAAATGAATAGAATCTTTAAATTTTAAAATGGGTGAAAGATCTGAACAGACACTTCAAATGACATGTACAAATGATATATACACATATATGGGTACAAATAAGCGTATGAAAAGTGCTCAGCATCATACATCATGGGGCTTCCCAGGTGGCTCAGGGCTAAATAATCCTCTTCCCAAAGCAGAAGACACAAGAGATGTAAGACCCAGATCCCTGGGTCCGGAAGACCCCCTGGAGTAAGAAATGGCAACTCACTCTAGTACTCTTGCCTGGGAAATTCCATGGACAAAGGAGCCTGGTGGGCTACAGTCCAAGGGGTCACAAAGAGTCAGACACAGCTGAGCATGAACACAAGTACGCAATCATAACATCATTCAGTTCAGTTCAGTCGCTCAGTCGTGTTTGAGACCCCATGAATTGCAGCACGCCAGGCCTCCCTGTCCATCACCAACTCCCGGAGTTGGGAGTTGAGTTGGGAGTTGAGTTCACTCAGACTCACGTCCATCGAGTCAGTGATGCCATCCAGCCATCTCATCCTCTGTTGTCCCCTTCTCCTCTTGCCCCCAACCCCTCCCAGCATCAGGGTCTTTTCCAATGAGTCAACTCTTCGCATGAGGTGGCCAAAGTACTGGAGTTTCAGCTTCAGCATGTTCCTTCCCAAGAACACCCAGGACTGATCTCCTTTAGTAGGAAACTGCAAATTAAAATAACAATGACGTACAACTACACATCTCTTAGAATGGCCAAAATCTGAAACAACTGCCAACGCCAAACGCTGGTGGGCAACAAGAATGCTCATCTGTGCTGGTGGAAATGCAAAATGGTATGGCTGATGTAGGAGACAGATAGGCTGCAGGTTAGACATTTATAGTTGGCCTCCTGTTTGCCTTTCATGGGGCGTGAAGAAGTGGGCTTCAGGCTGGATGCTTAAAATAGCATTTCTTGAGACAAGAGATAGGTGAGCTCCAGTTAAGGCATTTACAATCAGTTTCCTGTTTGCCTTCCCAAATGGAAGTAACAACAGTAACGGTAAATAGCCACATTTGTCTCTTGTAAACACCAGGCTTCTCTGGTGGCTCAGAGGGTAAAGAATCCACCTGCAATACAGGAGACCTGCGTCAGGAAGATCCCCTGGAGGAGGAAATGGCAACCCACTCCAGTATTCTTGCCTGGAAAATTCCATAGAAAAAGGAGTCTGTCAGGTTACAGTCCATGAGGTCGCAAAGAGTCCAACACGACTGATCGAAAAACAAACAAACAAACAAAAAACACCTTAAGGTAACAGTCATGGCAAGGACAGAGGGGCCAAAACTCTGTCTGAGTAAAAGATTAAGGGATCTCCGCTCCCGCTTCTTTGGAAACAAGGGAGATATTACTTGTACACAGAAAGTCTCCTGTGGATCAAAAGTGAAAGGATAACTCCAGGCCATGATGAGTCTTGCTGCTCCCAGAAGCCTTCACTTCAAGATCCATCTTGGCTGAGGGGTGGGTGCGCACTCAGGGGAGGGTCTCAGAACAGGTCAGTTCAGTTCAATTCAGTTGCTCAATCACGTCTGACTCTTTGTGACCCCATGGACTGCAGCACACAGGGTAGGTCAGGTAAGGAAAACGAAACCAGATAACTGGCCTGAAGGAAGACCCAGAAGAACTGACCTATATAAGTGACTTAATCACCTGTTTACTGCGCTCCTTCTCACTAGAAGGGATGCCCACACCTTTTCTCTCTGGGTGTGCCTCCCTGCCTTGCTTCTGTCTTAAGTAAACAACCATTTCTCTATGTGCTGTCCCACTTGTGTGCTGCGTCTCTGATAATAAACTTTATACCTGCACTTACAGTTTCTGCCTCTGTGATAAATGCATTTTTCACTGGGGGCAAAGATCCAGGGAAAGACGGCCTCTAACTTCTAGCCCTTGCTGATCCGGTGGCTAGGATTCCTGGTTCTCATCCAGGATACCCACATTCAACTCCTGGGCAAGGAATTAAGATCTCCTTTCCCGCCACCGCTCACTGCTGCCTTGGCGATATCATAATCACTTTGGAAGACAGTTTGATGTTTGTTTGTTTTCGAAAGATTCAACACAGCCTTACCATATGATGCAGGAATCACACTCCTCAGTGCTCCTCCAAAAGAGCTCAAAACTTATACAAGACCTGTGTGTGAATGTTTCAGCAGCTTGATTCATAATTGCCAAAAGCTGGAAGTAATTGAGATGTGTTTCACTGAAGAGTGGCAGATTTTGAAAGAGAAAGATCAACGTATCAGTTTTTGTTCAAAGTAAGTTTGGAGTTCCTCTAAGACATACTAGTGACAAATGTCAGAAAGCAGTTGGGTATTTAAGTCAGGGCTCAGAAGAGAGAAAAAGGCTGGGGATCCATAATTGGGCAGATAGTATATGATGGGACTGGAATGAACAAGACTTCCCAACACATATAGAATGAGTAGAGAAGATGGTCCATGGCTGAGCACTGAGAAACCTCAACAAGGAGAAGAGAAACCTATAGAAACCCCTGAGATCAGGCAGCGGGAGCAGTAAGCGGGAAACAGGGGGATTCCATCTCTGAAGCTGGGACAGCCCAACGTCGTCAACCCCATCAAGTGCTGCTAATGGATCAAAGTGAAAGTCACTGTCTTGGCCAACTCTTTGAGATCCCATAGCCTGCCAGGGCTGCTCTGTCCGTGAAATTCTCCAGGCAAGAATACTGGAGTGGGTAGCCATTCCTTTCTCCAGGGGATCTTCCCAACCCAGGTCTCCCACATTGCAGGCAGATTCTTTACTGTCTGACCCACAAGGGAAGCCCAGAATACTGGAGTGGATAGCCTCTCCCTTCTCCAGGTGATCTTCCCGACCCAGGAATCAAACTGGGGTCTCCTGCATTGCAGGTAGATTCTTTACCAGCTGAGCTACCAGGGAAGCCTGCCGACAGGTCAAGTGAGATGCAAATACATGTGAGTATATAAAGCATAAATAAAATCCTGGAGGGTTATACACTGCACCATTGCCAGAGATTATCTCTGAGGGCTGGAATGCAGAGACTCTTCCTTTTTAAAAAAACTTTCCCAGTATTACATATTTCTGTGAAGTATTCATTATTTAAAAGGAAAATCTAATAAAACAATCTGCAAAGCGTATCTATCTTGTGGGTGAGGATTCATCCACATTTTAGATGTCCGATAAATGTTAATTTTCCTTCCCTTCCCTCCTGTAGTTTTGCATTCTGAAAGGAGTCTTCCAAAGAGGCAAACCCCTCAGAATGGTTTTTAATGTGTTTTGTTTTAGGTATTTTTGGGGCCACACCACGTGGCATGTGGAATTTTAGTTCCCCAACCAAGACTGAGGGCTTCCCTGGTGGCTCAGATGGTAAAGAATCTGCCTTCAGTGCGGGAGACCTGGGTTCAGTGCCTGGGTTGGGAAGATCCCCTGGAGAATGGAACAGCTACCCACTCCTGTATGGAGAATTCCAGCCTGGAGAATTCCATGAACTATATAGTCCCTGAAGTTGCAAAGAGACATGACTGAGCGACTTTAACTCCACACCAAGGATCGAACCTGCACTTCCTGTATGGAAAGGGCAATGTCTTAACCACTGAACTACCAGGGGAATGAATTTCTGCTATCTTGGCAGACAGGTAGAAAAGACCTTGCTGAACAGAGGATAGACCCTTTCTGCAGCCTTGACGTCACATCACAGAGGGGCTTGTGGCATCTCCCACGAACATTTCCCTGACCCTGCAGAAGAAGTAGAAAAGGAACCTCAGGGTCGCCTTGACATCTCAGCACAATGTAGAGTCATTCTATTCTGAAATCTGAATTTTTAATAGTTTAGAAATGCCCAGTCTTTCAGAAGGTGAACAGAGGTCCAAACACTGAAAAGCATGAAACCCTGCTGGCGATTTCTGCAGCCTGCTGTTCATTTCTGAGAATGTACCTGGAGGTGAATAATTGATGCCACTTATTGATGCCCGTTCCTTAAGAGCCCCATCTTAAAGGAGGCTGGAGGTTTCCACCCAGAGCAAGCCCAGCTTCCCCAGAGGCCTTTCCAGCAATCAGGATGCTCCACAGCTGTGGTTGGCTATAAACACCCCACAGTGCAAACACATTTCCATCAAGACCATGAATGTCCTTGATACAATGTAAATATGATGTAGAAAAAGTAAGTTAAGTGTTGAAAATCACCCCAGTACAAAGAGAAACAAATCTTATCAGAGATGTTGAGGAGGGTAATTTCTCCCATTCCTTACTCTGTGCCTCTAATACCACAATTCAGCCACACCCTCTGCCCTGTGACTTTGCAGTGCCTCCCACAGTTATATCCCTTCTCCATTAAAGTTGGGCTCTGCTATGCGACTTTAGACAATGAAAGGGCAGCAGCTATGATGCCAGAGAAGGCTTTTTAATGTGTTTGCGTGGATGGGTTAGGCTTCTGCTATGCAAGGTAAGAAGAGCATCTCTGAGAGCTATTTGTTCCAGACACACAGAGTCCACCAGGAGCCCCCTACTCCCAGGGCATGCTGGCCAGCTGGCAAACCAGCAACAGGTGCAGGAGAACAGATGAGCAGGTGGCAGGAATTGTTAGATGCTAGAACGTGCCTTCTACCTGAAGACCCGGTTCATCAAGAAGTGAAACAATTATTATATGACCTAGAAAGTCCACTCCTAGATACATACCCCAAATGACTGAGCATAGGGACTCAAACACATACTTATACACGAATGTTTATAGGAGCACTATTCACAATAGCCACAAGGTGCTGCTGCTGCTGCTGCTAAGTCACTTCAGTCGTGTCCGACTCTGTGCGACCCCAGAGATGGCAGCCCACCAGGCTCCCCCATCCCTGGGATTCTCCAGGCAAGAACACTGGAGTGGGTTGCCATTTCCTTCTCCAGTGAAAAGGGAAAGTGACGTTGCTCAGTCGTGTCCGACTCTTTGTGACCCCATGGACTGCAGCCCTCCAGGCTCCTCCGTCCATGGGATTTTCCAGGCAAGAGTACTGGAGTGGGGTGCCATTGCCTTCGCCACGAGGTGGGAACAACCCTAATGGCCATCAATGGATGAGTGGTACTGTACATAGCAGAATATTATTCAGCCATTCAAAGGAATGAAATTCTG
>SJYC01078541.1:0-29776 GCA_006408675.1 Madoqua kirkii
GAGTACTGGAGTGGGGTGCCATTGCCTTCGCCACGAGGTGGGAACAACCCTAATGGCCATCAATGGATGAGTGGTACTGTACATAGCAGAATATTATTCAGCCATTCAAAGGAATGAAATTCTCTTATGTGCTACAACTTGTATGAACCTCAGAAACCTTATACTAGATGAAAGAAGCCAGATGCAAAAGGACAAATATTGTACGATTCCATTTCACTTACTAGAGTATGGTAAACACATATGGACAGAAAGTAAATTGGTGGTTTCCAGCTACCAGAGAAATGGGGACTAACTGCATCGGTACGGGGGTTTCCTTTTGAGATGATGAAAGTGTTTGGGAACTAGCACATTCACATAACATAACAGTCGCATAATATTGTGTATGTGCTGAATGTCACTGAATTGTTCACGTTAAAATGATTGATTTTATAAACTATAATGGAAAAGAATATGAAAAAGAATATATGTGTGTGAATCACTTTATTGCACACAGAACTAATACAACAATGTTAATCAACTATACTTCAGTTTGCAAAAATGGCTGATTTTATGTTATGTAAACTTTACCTCAAGGCTTCCCTGGTGGTTCAGCAGTGAAGAATCCACCTGCAATGCAGGAGGCATGGGTTTGACCCTTGGGTCGGGAAGATCTCCTGGAGAAGGAAATGGTAACCCACTCCAGTATCCTTGCCTAGGAAATCCCATGGACAGAGGAGCCTGTCAGGCTACAGTCTGTGAGGTCACAAAAGAGTCGGACACAATGTAGCGACTAATCAACGATTTAAAAAAACTTACTCCAAGAAAAAGTAAAAGTTGTCTTCATACAAATGAGATGTTTAATAACTACAAATATTTACCAGGGCTTAGTGTCATTTCTCTTTTCAATGAATCCACTGTGAAACAGGAGTGTACCAGGTCTCAGAAGCTTGCAAATTTTAATCCACAAGTCGATTTATGGGTGGATTTAAATAGTCTGGCTGTAAGTGCACTTAATGATTGCCTCTAAATTACCAGCTTGAAGTAAAGCCAAGGCATTAAGGGGATGAGTGACCTAAGCACCTCATCTAGTTACAAGTATGTGCTCCTTCCAGGGACGAGTAAAGTTTGGGGGACAATCTCTAGCCCCTTTTATTAATTGGAGTTTGTGTGTCTGTGTTTGTGTATGTGCCTGTGGGCACGCTCAGTTGCTCAATCTTGTCCGACTCTCTGCAAGTCCAAGGAATATAGTCTTCCTGGCTTCTCTGTCCATGGAAACTTCCAGGCAGGAATACTGGAGCAGGTTGTCATTTCCTACTCCAGAGGATCTTCCTGATTCAGGGATCAAACTTGCGTCTCGTATGTCTACCTGCATCGTCAGGAGGATTCTTTACCAGTAGCTCCACCTGAGAAGCCCATCCAACTTAAGCTTATAGTTCAGTTCAGTTCAGTTCAGTCCAGTCACTCAGTCATGTCCGATTCTTTTCGACCTCATGAATCGCAGCACGCCAGGCCTCCCTGTTCATCACCATCTCTCGGTGCATCAGTTCTTCCAATGAATATTCAGGACTAATTTCCTTTAGGATTGACTGGTTTGATCTCTCTGTAGTCCAAGGGACTCTCAAGAGTCTTCTCAAGCACCGCAGTTTGAAGGCATCAATTCTTGACTCAGCCTTGTTTACAGTCCAGCTCTTACATCTGTACCTTACTACTGGAAAAACCACAGCTTTGACTATACAGACCTTTGTCAGCAAAGTGATGTCTCTGCTCTTTAATACATATTTTCTTATTTTCCTAGTCCATTCTATTTTATTTTTTATTAAATATAAATTTTATATTTAATGCAGTTATTGATGTTGTATTCAACTATACTATCTTATTGTTTTTAGGTGCCCCAATTATTGTGAAGATCTTTTTTGTACCGTTCTGTGTATTCTTGCCACGTCTTCTTAATATCTTCTGCTTCTGTTAGGTCCAGACCATTTCTGTCCTTTATCAAGCCCATCTTTGCATGAAATGTTCCCTTGATGTCTCTAATTTTCTTGAAGAGATCTCTGGTCTTTCCCATTCTGTTCTTTTCCTCTATTTCTTTGCACTGATTGCTGAAGAAGGCTTTCTTATCTCTTCTTGCTATTCTTTGGAACTCTGCATTCAGATGCTTAAATCTTTCCTTTTCTCCTTTGCTTTTCGCCTCTCTTCTTTTCACAGCTATTTGTAAGGCCTCCCCAGACAGCCATTTTGCTTTTTTGCATTTCTTTTCCATAGTATGGTCTTGATCCCTGTCTCCTGTACAATGTCACGAACCTCATTCCATAGTTCATCAGGCACTCTCCCATTTCTCTAATTTTCTTGAAGAGATCTCTGGTCTTTCCCATTCTGTTCTTTTCCTCTATTTCTTTACATTGATTGCTGAAGAAGGCTTTCTTATCTCTTCTTGCTATTCTTTGGAACTCTGCATTCAGATGCTTAAATCTTTCCTTTTCTCCTTTGCTTTTCGCCTCTCTTCTTTTCACAGCTATTTGTAAGGCCTCCCCAGACAGCCATTTTGCTTTTTTGCATTTCTTTTCCATAGTATGGTCTTGATCCCTGTCTCCTGTACAATGTCACGAACCTCATTCCATAGTTCATCAGGCACTCTCCCATTCAGTATATGACCTTTTTGCTTTATTGATAGTTTCTTTGACTGTGTAAAAGCTATTTTGTTTGATATTGTCTACTTATTTTTCCTTTTGTTTATTTTATCTGAGGAGAGATATAAAAAAAATATTTCCAAGACCAATATCAAAAAGCATACAGTCAGTGTTTTCTTCTAGAAATTTATGGTTTCAGGTCTTACATTTGAGTCTTTTATGGGAATACTTCATATTAATCCTTTTGATGTTTGCAAATCTGATAAATGAAAAAGTATGTCTCATTTTCTTTCTTACATTTTCTTGCTTGCAACTAAATAAATTGTACTTTTTCCTCTGAAAGTTGCCTGTTCATATGTTTCCATGGGGATGGTCTTGATCCCTGTCTCCTGTACAATGTCACGAACCTCTGTCCATATTCATCAGGCACTCTTATAAGGCTTTATAAATTGTCTTTACCACCCTACAAGATTAGATTCATTGTCACAAGGGGGCAGTGGTGTTCAGGAAATGCCCCACCGGTTAAGAGGAAGACAAATTCTTGAGCTGCAGATTAATTTTCATCACTGAAAGTGGTAGCAAATATCCCCAGGTCACTGAAAACACCATTAGCTATTTTAAGATACATAGTATAGGGTTTCCTAGGTGGCACAGTGGTAAAGAATCTACCTGCCAATGCAAAAGACTTGGGTTCAATCCCTGGGTCAAGAAGATCTCCTAGAGAAGGAAATGGCAATCCACTCCAGTATTCTTGCCTAGAAAATCCCACGAACAGAGGAGCCTGGCGGGCTATAGTCCATGGGGTCACAAAGAGTCAGACTTGCCTTAGCGACAGCGCACATGGAGAGTGGTTGTTCTAATGGCACGGAAGGACAAAAGCACAGAATGGTATCCCAGCCAACCCGTGATGATCGCACACTATAAGTGAAAAATAAACCTCGCTTTTGTGTGTGTGTGTGTGTATTTTAATACAGTAGGTTTGTTGAAAAGAACATTGGATCTGGAAAAGAATCTTTGGAAAATATGTTCTATCGAGTTTATATAAAATAGAAACTGAGTTGCATGAGCGGCCCAGAGCCACAGAACCAGGCCTGGAACCCAGGTCTAGTGTTTTCTGAGGCTCCTGGTGCCACAGCCTCCTGCTCTTGAGCTTTTCTCAGCCTTTTCTCGAGCTTTCAGAGCAGGTCGTGTCTGCGCATTGACAGGAGCACTTTTCACTGATTCTTGCAGCAAGTCTCTGCCAACGTTACGGTGCCTTCAAACTCCCGCCATGCTGCCCGCAGCCCCCATTTCCTGGAGAAAAAGCATTAGCTGAAAAGCCCGGCTCTCAGAATCAGAGTTGGCAGTCAGAGAGCAGCGACTGGGGACGAGCGTTCACACGAGGCTGTCAAAGCCGCCACCATCTGTCAAGACCTATGAGATCGCAGCCCGCACAGGGCAGGCAAGCAGCTAATGCACTTGGTCACTCAGCATCAGCCTCAGAGGCGCATGGCGGTTCAGCTCGTGACTGGCCCAGGCATCTCCCAGGAAGTCCTCCCATCAGCAAAGTCCCCTGCTAGATGCTGGAGGGAGGGAAGCATCTTGCACGGGTGATTAAGATGTCATCTCGGCACTGCAGAAACTGCTGATCTGCCTGAGAAATGGGGACCGATATAGGAAAGCTCTAGGGATAGGAACCTGCTCGCCATTGCAGGAGACATGAGACTCCAGTTCGATTCCTGGGTCAAGGAGAGTCCCTGGAGGAGGAAATGGCCACCCACTCCAGTATTCTTGTCTGGAGAATCGCATGGACAGAGGAGCCTGGAGGGCTACAGTCCATGGGGTCACACAGATTTGGACATGACTGAAGCGACTTAGCATGTACAAATGAGAAGACAAGCACCAAAGTGGTCCAGAGAAGCTTTCCAAGTTCTCTGCAAGAATCATTCATGCCAGGACACCCGCATATCAACAGGACCAGACATTTGGAGGAATTTCAACTTCTCAGACTCCGAATGGCAACCCCTTACAGAAGGGATGGTGGACTTTTTGCCATGCCACTGAAAGGGTAGAGGACCTTCCTCCTATAGCTTCTTACTGAAAACTCAGGTGACCTCTGTGCCACTGTACTCAGTCACGTCCAACTCTTTGCGACCCCATGGACTGTAGCCCGCCAGGCTCCTCTGTCCATGGAATTATCCCTGCAAGAATAGTGGAGTGGGTTGTCATTTTCTTCTCCAGGGGGTCTTCCTGACCCAGTGATGGAACTTGCATCTCCTATACCTCTTGCTTTGCAGGCGGACCTTTTACCTGCTGAGGCCTCAGGAAGCCCCTCTGTGCCTCTTGTTATTGTTCAGTTTCTCAATTTTCTCGGCACTGCAGAAACTGCTGATCTGCCTGAGAAATGGGGACCGATATAGGAAAGCTCTAGGGATAGGAACCTGCTCGCCATTGCAGGAGACATGAGACTCCAGTTCGATTCCTGGGTCAAGGAGAGTCCCTGGAGGAGGAAATGGCCACCCACTCCAGTATTCTTGTCTGGAGAATCGCATGGACAGAGGAGCCTGGAGGGCTACAGTCCATGGGGTCGCACAGATTTGGACATGACTGAAGCGACTTAGCATGTACAAATGAGAAGACAAGCACCAAAGTGGTCCAGAGAAGCTTTCCAAGTTCTCTGCAAGAATCATTCATGCCAGGACACCCGCATATCAACAGGACCAGACATTTGGAGGAATTTCAACTTCTCAGACTCCGAATGGCAACCCCTTACAGAAGGGGATGGTGGACTTTTTGCCATGCCACTGAAAGGGTAGAGGACCTTCCTCCTATAGCTTCTTACTGAAAACTCAGGTGACCTCTGTGCCACTGTACTCAGTCACGTCCAACTCTTTGCGACCCCATGGACTGTAGCCCGCCAGGCTCCTCTGTCCATGGAATTATCCCTGCAAGAATAGTGGAGTGGGTTGTCATTTTCTTCTCCAGGGGGTCTTCCTGACCCAGTGATGGAACTTGCATCTCCTATACCTCTTGCTTTGCAGGCGGACCTTTTACCTGCTGAGGCCTCAGGAAGCCCCTCTGTGCCTCTTGTTATTGTTCAGTTTCTCAATTGTGTCCAACTCTTTGCAGCCCCATAGACTGCAGCATGCCATGCTTTCCTGTCCTTCACCATCTCCCAGAGCTTGCTCAAACTCATGTCCTTTGAGTCAGTGATGCCATCCAGCCATCTCATCCTCTGTCATCTGCTTCTCCTCCTGTCTTCAGTCTTTCCCAGCATCAGGATCTTTTCTAGTGAGTTGGCTATTCACATCAGGTGGTCAAAGTATTGGAGCTTCAGCTTCAGCATCAGTCCTTCCAATGAATATTTAGGACTGATTTCCTTTAGGATTGACTGGTTTGATCTTGCAGTCCAAGGGACTCTCAAGAATCTTCTCCCACACCACAGTTCAAAAGCATCAATTCAAAGGCGTTCAGCCTTCTTTATGGTCTAACTCTCACATCAATACATGACTACTGGAAAAACCATATACAGATCTTTGTTGGCAAAGTAATGTCTCTGCTTTTTAATACACTGTCTAGGTTTGTTATAGCTTTTCTTCCAAGGGGCAAGGGTTTTTAATTTCATGGCTGCAGTCACCATCTGTAGTGATTTTGGAGCCACTCGTATGTGGCTCTGTATAGTCCATAGAATTCTCCAGGCCAGAATGCTGGAGTGGGTACCCCTTCCCTTCTCCAGGGGATCTTCCCAATCCATGGATTGAACCCAGGTCTCCCACATTACAAGTGGATTCTTTACCAACTGAACCACCAGGGAAGCCCAAGAATACTGGAGTGGGTAGCCTATCCCTTCTCCAGTGGATCTTCCTGACCCAGGAATCAAACCTGGGTCTCCTGCATTATAGGTGGATTCTTTACCAACTGAGCTATCAGGGAAGCACCCCCTCCCCAACCCCCGAGCCCTCCCACTAAAAAAATAAAAAACCCTCAGAGCTGGATTTTTTGCAGTTGCCACCAGAGGGAGCTCTAAGAACAAGTCTGAATTCTGTTTATGAAGGAAGATGGGGGAAAAGCTCCCCTCTGCTCTCAGCAAGTCCAAGGACCAGTAAAAACCCTCTAATGATTTTACTTCACTATGAACTTATGACAGGTGCACATTGCAAAATGAATCTGGATCTTTAGATTTACAGAACAGCTGCCTTCCCCCATGGGTTTCCCAAGAATATTTCAGACACAAACGATCCCCAAAGCACAAGTCCTGCCTTGATACTCTGCCGGAGTGCCTTGTCCAGAGGATCAGATGCTAGCATTCTCCCTGTCTGGATTCACAGCCTCTGGAACCGCTCTCCCAACCAGAATCAAACCCAGATCCTGTCTCCAACAGCAACAGGAGTGCCAGCCCCACCCCTCGGGGCCCCTCTTTAACAAGCTACTCCCACGAACATATGATAACACTGATGTGACAGTGTTCGCCAGGCCTTGGAAATAAAGTGGACATGGCTTCCAGCTACTTGATTCCATGTGCCTCCGTTTTTACTGCAGGTCCGCCTCTCGCTGGGATGGGGACACGGCAGCGTGGTGTTCTGCTTCCAGGAAGAAGTGAGGAGACTCCCCAAGGAGGAGATGCGGCAGCCACATCCAGCAGCACGACAAACCCCACCTGAGATCACTTGTTGATTAGGACAGTTGGTGTTCATGAGGTTATCATCCATATTTCCACATGAGGATGCTGCGCCTGCTTTTTTTTTTTTTTTTCTCAAGATTATTTTGCACCTGCAGAAAGTTCCCTTTTTAAAAATGTGTTTGGAGACAGAACTGTGAAGAGGGCTGATGCTCCCATGGGCCCATGGGCCTGTGGTTATCGAGCATAAAGAACATAAGGGCCAACCAGAAGGGCAGCGAGGGGTAGGCGGCGGCAGAGGGAAATGGTCCTGACTCTTGGGTCTGGGGGTTCAGCACAGATTGCTGTTATGAGCGCCACACTTGAAGGAGGCTGTCGGCCAACAGGGAAGTGGGTTTGTCGACATGACCAGATGCACTGTCCCTGCTCTCAGAAGACATTAGAGGAGTGCGTGACCACTCGGTGTGGCTACCCTGCTGGCTCAGATGGTAAAGAATCTGCATGCAATGCAGGAGACCCAGGTTCAATCCCTGAGTCGGGACGATCCCCTGTAGAAGGGAATGGCTACCTACTCTCGTATTCTTGGCTGGGGAATTCCATGGACAGAGCAGTGGCAGCTGCTCCTGGAGACGTCTGCAAAGGCTTCCAAGGATAGATGTCGCCTGGGTTTCTCCTGGAAGGCTAATAGGTAACTGTCACCGCCACTCTAGGTTCAACCCCAGCCGTCCCCCTGGCCTGCCCCAGCACGTGTTCCCCAAGAAGCACCTTCTGCGTGCTTGCCAAGTCAGGTGACAAGACCAACAGGGGGCTGTTACTGTCCTGGGTCTTTATTCCCCCAGGCCTCAGGTGATATTCACGACTCTTGCCCTCTGAGTTTCTATGAATAAACGGTGCATTTGAGTTCCTTTTCTTTCTTGCGCATGGTCAAAAGCCCAGACTCTCTTTGAGACAGTGATCCAGGGTTTTGGTTCAGAGATGAATAGACCCCTTAACTATAGTGTTCATCCACAGATCAGCTTGCCCCTCATCTGAAAAGGCCTAGAACATCCATGCTTTTGGCTTTGTAGCCATGAAATCCTGACTTTCCCAGCCACCTTCATGTTCTCTGAATGGTATTTTATGGTTTGCAAAATGCTCTCACTTTCCTTGTATTATCCCCATTAGACAGATGAGGAAACTGTGGCTTGCCAGCATCCAAAAGTCTGGTGAATCAGAAACCATATTACAAATCTGTAGAAGCGAAAGTCCAGAAATCAAAGTACTGATTTTACAAGCCTACCTCATGGAGGAGATAATGTTAATCGGAGAGACTTCATATTGATCAAGGAGCTGTGCCTGAGTTTGCAAGACTCTCTGTGTAAGTATCTGGATTCCAGAACCCACATAACCTGGTGCTGCCACTAGAATGCCGATGCTGTAGGGAATACCTTGTGTTCAATTTCACATCTATGGTGGATGTCTTAGGTTTTGCTACCCACCACCCTGTCTGCTTCCTGATACCTCGATTTTTCTAGGAGAGACCACTCTCTTTCATATTCAGAATGATGTGTCACCGGTGTCCAGAATGGACATGCGATGCAGACTTGGGCGCTTGGAGCCTTGCTTTCTCTTGGGCCAAGTGATTGGTTAAGGCATGAGCACACGGCCCAGTCAGAAGCACTGAGACTCCTGCTGGGATCATTAAGGGACAGGCCCTCTCTTTCACAGTACTTAAACCTGGTAGGATGCAGGCTTGGAGGATCTGGCAGCAAGCTTGTCACCATGAGGGACCCAAGAAATACAGAGTACCATTGGTCTCTGGAGATGATTATGTCTGAAATGAGTATTTTTCTAGACTTTTTTTCATTTCTTAGGTCAGCTTTGAGTTGGCTCAAAGGTCCTATCCAACATAACATCTCTTCTACAACTAGCAGCCATCCCATTTTAATTGCACACATTCCTTTTCCAGACTTTGTCTCTGTCCTTCTTGTCAAGTCCATGGCCAAGGACTCTGGCTACTCATCCCTTGGCTGAACCAGTTGATTCATGGAATGAGGGCAAACTGCAATACCCCAGTGAAACCAGCCAGGCATCTTGCTTACCCCCATTGATTTGTATAAGGATACATTGTGTTTTCTTCACAGCAAGGCCTGTTGTGTCTTCCAGTCTGCACCTGGAGCCGGTTGCCCTGTTTACAAAATGAAAGGGACAGAACAAATAGTTTCTTGAAAGGTCCACTGCAGCTAATGTTTTGTTGCCCACTTAAACATTCTTTAAGAAAACACGGGAAACAGTCCTTATCAAGGAAGGGTGGCCTGTGATCAGAGGGCTTTGGCACTTGGGAAAAGCCTGAGGTTTCTGGAAAATGTCACTGATGAGGATGTGCTTACAGACTCTCCATTTACAGTAACCTTTGACCCTAGAAATGTCTCACTTTGGGGGGAAATAAATGAGAATAAGCATTGAGGTGGGTCGGTGTGGGGCATATTCTTCTTTGTCTGAGGCCTCAGATCTGTAAGCAAATGCTATCCAGAAAGCAGCAGAGGCAGGAAAAACTTCTCGTACCGAGGTTCCCGGAAAATTGCGTTTGGAGAGCTAAGAAGCTTGGCCGTGAGTAACTTGTTTTTAAATAGCCCCGTTAGTTGGTCCACATTGTGTTTTTCATTCCACCAGAGCCGAAGGTGGCGTTCCTTTTGTTTATAGTATTAGTGTTATATTATTGGTGATCTCATTGTTCTTGTTTGTGACATGTTTACCTCGGTGGGACAGTTATTGTAGGAGGCACATCGGGGGCCAATCTACCCACCAAACCTGCAGAACTAAAGAAAAAGACGCCAATCTGTCCTGCGGGGTGCACATTACTCCTCTCTTGGATTGTTAAAGTCTAATTATAGGCTGCTGATCCCAGTTAGAACCATTTATAAGCCTAAACACTGTTCTGCAGTGTCTTTTGCCAAAAGGTGTGTTTCATTCTTATTGTCGTGTAAAACGTAACATTTGCGCATTTGGGAACAGGTTATGTTCCCTTGGAAAGTCAAAGGGAAAACAGGCTAAATATGACTCACAAGTGGGATGAGGGAAAGCAAAAGACCTTGATGTTTATTTATCAGGAATTTCAGTAATCTCAGGACTAATGCGCTCTCCTTGCAGATCTCAGCTCAAGTGCTATCTCCTCTGGGAAGCTCTCCCTGACTGCTCATCTCATGTTCTTGGGACAGCAGATGTCTCCAACCTTCTCCGGGCCCAGCTGCCTGGCATTTGTCCCATTCCATATGACTGTGTGGACTGACTGTATCTTTCCACTAATTAGAAGGCTGCCTAGCGTGACGCTTAGCATTTGGTACACATACTGTGCAACATGTGTGTGCTGTGTTATTTGAGAATACTGAATTGTGTTCCAGAAGGTAGCAAACAGAAACGGACGGAGGAAACTCATAGGAAGTGTGATGGTAAGCAAGTCAGCAGACAATGAAACATAAGCAAAATTCATATGAAGTGTTCATTCTAGAGCAGGGCTCACAAGTATCTTGTGGGACATGGCAGAATTCACCTGCAGGTAAATCAGCAATATGCAGGATATGGTAAAGATGGAGAGAAAAAAACATAGTAAAGAACAAACCAGAGTCCTAAGTACAAATAGAGATGAAAAGACCAAGTAATAAGCTACGATCATGCCACCTTAGAGCTGGCAGCTATGTAATCCTCTAAGCCAGCCGCTCACAGGTGACGTCTACTGTGGTCCCGGCTGTGTTCTGCCCATGACGCGCAGCTAAACCTGAAGATGTTCTGCAGACTAACAGTCGAGCTCCTGCTGTTAGCCAGGCGAACTTGACGGTGAAAGTGTGTGTCACTGCCTTGGGCACCTTCTGTCTGTTATCTCAGTACCCACCTCCAATTCTAGTCCCTATAACCACATCATCAAAGGGGAACCTGAGAAATCTATATGCAGGTTAAGAAGCAACAGTTAGAATTAGACATGGAGCAATGGACTGGTTCCAAATTGGGAAAGGAGTATGTCAAGGCTGTGTATTGTCACCCTGCTTATTTAACTTATATGCAGAGTACATCATGCAAAATGCTGGGCTGGATGAAGCACGAGCTGGAATCAAGATTGCCGGGAGAAATATCAATAACCTCAGATATGCAGATGACACCACCCTCATGGCAGAAAGTGAAGGAGAACTAAAGAGCCTCTTGATGAAAGTGAAAGAGGAGAGTGAAAAAGTTGGCTTGAACATTGAAAAAACTAAGATCGTGGCATCCAGTCCCATCACTTCATGGTAAATACATGGGTGAACAATGGAAACAGTGACAGACTTTATTCCGGAGGGGGCCTCAAAATCACTGCAGATGGCGATGCAGCCGTGAAATGAAAAGACGCTTGCTCCTTGGAAGAAAAGCTATGACCAACCTAGACAGCATATTAAAAAGCAAAGACATTATTTTGCTGACAAAGGTCTGTATAGCCAAAGTTATGGTTTTTCCAGTAGTTATGTATGGATGTGACAGATGAACCTTAAAGAAGGCTGAACGCAAAAGAATTGATGCTTTTGAACTGTGGTGTTGAAGAAGACTCTTGAGAGTCCTTTGGACCACAAGGAAATCAAACCAGTCAATCCTAAAGGAAATCAGTCCTGAATATTCATTGGAAGGACTGATGCTGAAGCTGAAGCTCCAATACTTTGGCCACCTGATGCGAAGACCTGACTCATTGCAAAAAACCCTGATGCTGGGAAAGATTGAAGGCAGGAGGAGAAGGGGACAACACACGATGAGATGGTTGGATGGCATCACTGACTCAATGGACATGAGTTTGAGCAAGTTCCGGGAGTTAGTGATGAACAGGGAAGCTTGGGATGCTGCGTCCATGGGGTCGCAAAGAGTTGAACAAGACTTAGCAACTAAACTGAACTGAACTTACTATAGGGGGCAGGGAGAAGGGGACATGAACATGATATATTACGTAATCCATGATTCTGCAAGTGGTCCTCCCCACCTTCTTATATCTGATCATATTGTTGCTAACCCACCCCATCTCTTTTTATCTTCCTTCTCCCTGTGTGTTTTCAATTTATCCAATAATTTGTGAGATTAAAGCATCTTAACTTGGTCTGTGTGCCTTGCTATTCTGTCACCTCCAGAACAGCTTGCCTGGTAGTGCATTTGGAGGCTAATTT
This sequence comes from Madoqua kirkii, assembly GCA_006408675.1. Taxonomy (NCBI): domain Eukaryota; kingdom Metazoa; phylum Chordata; class Mammalia; order Artiodactyla; family Bovidae; genus Madoqua; species Madoqua kirkii. The sequence goes on from SJYC01078541.1 coordinate 12,360, forward strand.
CTTTACAACATATTGAAAGAGTGTATTGTGAATTACCTACCATGACTGCTAATTAGGGTGAGGGGTAGGGTAAAACTACTTTCTGAATCTAGCTACAAAAAAGCCATTGCGTTGCCATTCAACTGTTATCCATTGTGTTAACTGTTAAGAACAACTCAGGGACAGGAAAACAGCCATGGAACTCACAGCAAAAGGAAGACAATCTGATGATTGCACGAATAAATGTGAAGTTTTAACAGTGGTAAGTCGTCATGAAGAGAAAGTGTATGGTCCTCTGAGAGCATATGACAGGGGAATCTGGCCTATTCAGAGAAGGCAGGAGTTAACGAAGCAAAGGGAAAGATGACTTGTGCAAGGCCACACTGGGGATGACCGAATCCACTCACTCAGCAGCCAGCATGGACCCTGAGTAACTGGCCGCCTCTTGGGTGCAAGAGTACAAAGGAGAAAGACCAGCTCTGCCCCCAAGGCAGGCATAAGAAAACACTTAGGCTTGGGAAGGTCCTTGGAGAGCCCTAGGGTCCCAACTCCCAGCCTTATTGATTCTCACTGATGCAAGCTTCCACCCCACCGAATGGTCATTTGTGAGTTCAGCCCTCCCAGGATTAAAAACTCACCTTGTAACAGTATCTCTGCCCCCAGTCTCATCCTTGAGTTCAAGTCAAATCCAATTTTCAAACCTTCACTAGCTAAAGTCTCATTGAACTCTTGGCTTCCCAGGTGGCGCTGGTGGTAAAGAATCCACCTGCAAAGGCAGGATAGGTAAGAGACATAGGTTCAATCCTTGGGTAGGAAGATCCTCTGGAGGAGGGCACGGCAACCCACTCTAGTATTCTTGCCTAGAATCCCATGCACAGAGGAGCCTGGTGGGCTACAGCCCATAGGGTTGCAGAGTCGGATCCGACAGCAACTGAAGAGACTTAGCAAGCATGGAACTCTGGCTTTAGGGGAAATAATCAAGATACTGTTACCTGCCTAGTCTAAACTTTACACGTGTGATTTTTTAATCTTTATGACAGCCTGTGAGGTAACTACTGCAACAGAGAAAACTGGTACTTAGACGGTAATTTGCCCAAGTCCGCTATTATGTGACAAACTCAAGATTCAAATTCAGGTCATTCTGACACCAGACGTGAAACCCACAGGAAACCCAGGGAGCTCTAACCAGGATTTTCTGCTAAATGCACCTGCTGAGTTTTTGGACGCTCTCGGGGCGTTTTTCTCCAGATTCTTGTTCGAATGAGTCATCTCTCTCCATTGCGTCTTCCCGGTGGGATTTGGAGGGAGAGAAACTGCTTCACACAGAGATGTGGGCAGATAGCATTGGGGACATTCATGTGACCGGCGAGAAGGCCGTGGAACATGTGCCTTTTCGGTTCACAGGACCCGGGCAAGGGGCGGTGGACACGAGGTTGTTGAGCGGGGACGTTTTCTTTTTGAAAATCCGGATGAATACGGTTTTCCTTCACCCCGAATTAGGTGGATGGGTGGATTTTCTTTTCTTTGCTCAACCGTAGCGCTGGCCTCCGAGGGGCCTAGCGTCCAGTGAAGCCCAGCAGTGGGGTGGGGGTTACCTGGCATCAGTGGTTTCTATTTAAAGAGGACCAGGCCTGCTGCTGGGGAAAGTGGAGGGGGCTTGGGCCAAGGGCGCGCCCGGGCCAGTCAAGGAAAGCCGCGAGCGTCTCTCGGACCGTCTCTGGGGACAAGGTAGCCACCTCTGTGGGAGATGGAAGGTGGGAGAGGCGGGCGAGGGAGCCCGGGTGTTCGGGCGGCGGAGGGGACCGGGAGCTCGGAGAGATCAGCCCGGAGGGATCAGCCCGGAGCCACCAGGAGACCAGTGCGCGCGACTTCCTGCCGCCAGGGGGCGCCTCGCTCAGCGCGGCCGACGCCGGGGCTGCGCGCCGGGCAGAACAGTTGGGGAAAGGGTGGGCGGGGTGCTTGCGATCAAACGAAGCCTGGGCCCCACCAGAAAACTCCGACGAGCGCTGCTGGCGCCCTCAACTTGGCCTCACGGGAGGGCGGGGGTTAGGACAGAGAGTGGGGGCCCTGCGGGCGGCCTGGAAATTGACCGTGACTAGGGTGGGGAGAGGGGTGGATGCCGGGCGTGGCTCCCAGGAGGCAATCGTCGGATATTTACCGACTGGGGAGCTCGGGGACTCCCATCGCAGGGAGCCGCTGGCCCGGGAACCTCATGGTCAAGTCCATTTCATAGCGGACTGCAGGTGCCCTGCGCCGCGACACTCGGTTACACGCAGTACACTCTCCGCACCCCAACCCCGGGTCCTCGGGACCTTGGTTTAGGGTGAGAGAGCCAGGGAGGTTTCGCGCGGCGTGGGTACCCGGAAGCATCCCAGCATCCGGGATCCGCGCGCCTGCGCCTCTCGGGGACGCAACAGGCGTGGCCTCACCTGTTTTTTGGACCGTCGGGAGCGCTTGATCTCAGTTTCCAGGGAGGGGAGAGGTTTCTTCCTCGAACTTTTGTCCGGATGCCTGGGTGGGTCACTCTGATCTGAGATCGCCTAGGGTACTAGAGACCGAAGCAGACTCGATCAAAGGGTCTGAGGACACCCCAGAACTAATTAATTGAGTGAAAATTCGCGTCAAGGCCTGAGATTCCCGGGAGCCCGCCTCAGCTTCCGTAAGTGCCAACGCAGGGCAAAGGAAACTGCAGTTTAAAAAACACAGCCACTCCAGAGTTCTTGCCTGGAGAATCCCAGGGACGGCAGAGCCTGGTGGGTTGCCGTCTATGGGGTCGCACAGAGTCAGATATGACTGAAGTGACTTAGCAGCAGCAGCAGCAGCAGCATGAGTGGAAACGGAAGAGCGAAAGCCTGTACTTTCTAATGTCACACCAGGAAGGGCTGAGCCTCTGAAAAACAGCTGTGTGATCTTGAGCAAGTTACCCCACCTCTCTGAGCTCAGTTGCCTGCTCTGTAATATGGAGATTTGAGAACTTAACTACTTCTGTCCCATCACTGTGAAGATGAAATGGGATAGTGAACGTGAAGCTCTTAGCCCTGTGTCTGATGCAGGTTAAGGCTGGGTGTGTGACACGTGTTAGACCAAGGTTCTCAGCACTGGAAGCTGTCGTAAACGGGAATGACTAGCTTCCCAGAGCCGAGAGGAGTGAGCTAAGTCCTCCCTTCAAGCAAAGCCTGGGCCCTGGTGGAAGACACCCAGGAAGCGTGGGGACCCAGGCACAGCCTTCAGGGCTGTCACTGCTCTGTGTCCACCTCGGCTGAAAGCCGGAGTTAGCACCCCTGGGGTGCTGCAGGCTCCCCCTCCCTTTATGGGATGCTCTCTGGGGCACTTTCCTGCAGGGAACACCCACTGTCATAGGGTGGGGAGAGGGGTGGATGCCGGGCGTGGCTCCCAGGAGGCAATCGTCGGATATTTACCGACTGGGGAGCTCGGGGACTCCCATCGCAGGGAGCCGCTGGCCCGGGAACCTCATGGTCAAGTCCATTTCATAGCGGACTGCAGGTGCCCTGCGCCGCGACACTCGGTTACACGCAGTACACTCTCCGCACCCCAACCCCGGGTCCTCGGGACCTTGGTTTAGGGTGAGAGAGCCAGGGAGGTTTCGCGCGGCTTGGGTACCCGGAAGCATCCCAGCATCCGGGATCCGCGCGCCTGCGCCTCTCGGGGACGCAACAGGCGTGGCCTCACCTGTTTTTTGGACCGTCGGGAGCGCTTGATCTCAGTTTCCAGGGAGGGGAGAGGTTTCTTCCTCGAACTTTTGTCCGGATGCCTGGGTGGGTCACTCTGATCTGAGATCGCCTAGGGTACTAGAGACCGAAGCAGACTCGATCAAAGGGTCTGAGGACACCCCAGAACTAATTAATTGAGTGAAAATTCGCGTCAAGGCCTGAGATTCCCGGGAGCCCGCCTCAGCTTCCGTAAGTGCCAACGCAGGGCAAAGGAAACTGCAGTTTAAAAAACACAGCCACTCCAGAGTTCTTGCCTGGAGAATCCCAGGGACGGCAGAGCCTGGTGGGTTGCCGTCTATGGGGTCGCACAGAGTCAGATACGACTGAAGTGACTTAGCAGCAGCAGCAGCAGCAGCATGAGTGGAAACGGAAGAGCGAAAGCCTGTACTTTCTAATGTCACACCAGGAAGGGCTGAGCCTCTGAAAAACAGCTGTGTGATCTTGAGCAAGTTACCCCACCTCTCTGAGCTCAGTTGCCTGCTCTGTAATATGGAGATTTGAGAACTTAACTACTTCTGTCCCATCACTGTGAAGATGAAATGGGATAGTGAACGTGAAGCTCTTAGCCCTGTGTCTGATGCAGGTTAAGGCTGGGTGTGTGACACGTGTTAGACCAAGGTTCTCAGCACTGGAAGCTGTCGTAAACGGGAATGACTAGCTTCCCAGAGCCGAGAGGAGTGAGCTAAGTCCTCCCTTCAAGCAAAGCCTGGGCCCTGGTGGAAGACACCCAGGAAGCGTGGGGACCCAGGCACAGCCTTCAGGGCTGTCACTGCTCTGTGTCCACCTCTGCTGAAAACCGGAGTTAGCACCCCTGGGGTGCTGCAGGCTCCCCCTCCCTTTATGGGATGCTCTCTGGGGCACTTTCCTGCAGGGAACACCCACTGTCACCAATGGTGACCCTGACTGAGCACATACTTGAAGAACATTATCTCACTTCTCACAACCTCCCTGAAAAAGTAGCAAGGAAAGAGCTGTACAGAGAGGCTGAAGGTCTCAAGGTCACACCGTCTGCAGGTGACCATGCTGGAACCCAGAGCGGACCTGGTCTGAACTTCTTCTCTGTGTCCAGTGATCTAAACATCTATCTTTCCCCAAGCCCTAGCCTCAAGCAGGGGCCCAATCCTCCAGTTGGTGGTGGGTGTCTTGAGGCTGGGTTGGAGAAGAGGGCAGTCTTCCTCCAGGCACCTGCAGGAAGGCAGGGCTGTTGGGGACCCATAGGAAGGGGGCAAACTGGGCAGGACTCTGGGCCCTCCTGAGCCACGCCCTGGGGTTCTGAATGGGTCACCTGATACCCACCCATCTCTCCCACTTCGAGGTGCCTAGAAGACCGTGACCCTGCCTCCCCTTTCTTCTTCAGAAAGCCCAGATGCAAAAAAAAAAAAAAAAAAAAAGCCCAGAGAACTGGTGTTCATTAAAAGAATGAACCTTCCCAATCCTAAATGAGTCTCTGTATACACAAGGCTTCCCCGCTCACACAGGCCTGCAGAGAGGCCTCCTGGCAGCCCTCACATCTCAGCTAACACTTGGGTGCCAGAGTCACACTGGGGGCCAGGTTTCCGCAGCCTGGTTTCGGGAGTCCTCTTTGGGAAAGTGAGTGCTTGGGGCGGGGTGGGAAGGAAGGCTTTATAGCTCCACAGGAGAGCTCTCTTGAGGCCTCCCAGGGAGCTTCTAGAAGAGGGCTTGTGGCCTAAAAAAGGAGAAAAAGGTTAGCCCCCAGCCGTGGAGCAGGGAGATCGCCACTGCCTAGTGGGGCAGTTTTGGCGCGGGATACCAGGGGGCAGTGCTGCGCAGCGAATGTGGCCGAACCCCAGCTTGCCTCTGATTCTCCGACTCCCCTCCGGTCTCTCAAATCCGATGCAAAGTTGCACCTAGAGTGCTCCTGACCCCAAAAGGCCCCTCACCCCAACACTCTAAAGAGGGCGTGCTCCTCTCCCTCCTTGAGCGGTGCTCCGTGCAGCCGTCCTGAATGTCTTTGCTCGGTAAAGACACTGCCACCTGGTTGCTTTTCCACCACTGATTTGGTCCCCAAGAAGCATAAGCTGGGGCGGCGGGGTGCCCCATCGGGTTTTTCTTTCAGGCCTTGCAGGTCAACAAAGGAGATTGGAGTTTGGAGGGGGCCAGCCCGCAAAAATGCAGATGCCACTTTGAGAGAAAAGGAAAGGGCCGATAGCTTTCCATCGCATCCTGGGTTAAGTAGAAATTGGTCTGAGTAAAGGTCAGCTGAAAGGTGGAGTCCCATCCTTGGTCATGCTGGAGCCAACTCAGAGGGATGAGGGTGGAAGGGCTGATCTTTAGCACAGGACCCAGCCCCCAGGCCCACCCTGTGCTGTATGGAAAAAATGTCTTTCCTTCTAGCCTAGAGGAGGCTGTGTTCAGATTTAAACCTGCAAATGCGGGGTGTAGACAGGGCCCGGTAAAAAAAAAAAAAAAAAAAAGCCCAGAGAACTGGTGTTCATTAAAAGAATGAACCTTCCCAATCCTAAATGAGTCTCTGTATACACAAGGCTTCCCCGCTCACACAGGCCTGCAGAGAGGCCTCCTGGCAGCCCTCACATCTCAGCTAACACTTGGGTGCCAGAGTCACACCGGGGGCCAGGTTTCCGCAGCCTGGTTTCGGGAGTCCTCTTTGGGAAAGTGAGTGCTTGGGGCGGGGTGGGAAGGAAGGCTTTATAGCTCCACAGGAGAGCTCTCTTGAGGCCTCCCAGGGAGCTTCTAGAAGAGGGCTTGTGGCCTAAAAAAGGAGAAAAAGGTTAGCCCCCAGCCGTGGAGCAGGGAGATCGCCACTGCCTAGTGGGGCAGTTTTGGCGCGGGATACCAGGGGGCAGTGCTGCGCAGCGAATGTGGCCGAACCCCAGCTTGCCTCTGATTCTCCGACTCCCCTCCGGTCTCTCAAATCCGATGCAAAGTTGCACCTAGAGTGCTCCTGACCCCAAAAGGCCCCTCACCCCAACACTCTAAAGAGGGCGTGCTCCTCTCCCTCCTTGAGCGGTGCTCCGTGCAGCCGTCCTGAATGTCTTTGCTCGGTAAAGACACTGCCACCTGGTTGCTTTTCCACCACTGATTTGGTCCCCAAGAAGCATAAGCTGGGGCGGCGGGGTGCCCCATCGGGTTTTTCTTTCAGGCCTTGCAGGTCAACAAAGGAGATTGGAGTTTGGAGGGGGCCAGCCCGCAAAAATGCAGATGCCACTTTGAGAGAAAAGGAAAGGGCCGATAGCTTTCCATCGCATCCTGGGTTAAGTAGAAATTGGTCTGAGTAAAGGTCAGCTGAAAGGTGGAGTCCCATCCTTGGTCATGCTGGAGCCAACTCAGAGGGATGAGGGTGGAAGGGCTGATCTTTAGCACAGGACCCAGCCCCCAGGCCCACCCTGTGCTGTATGGAAAAAATGTCTTTCCTTCTAGCCTAGAGGAGGCTGTGTTCAGATTTAAACCTGCAAATGCGGGGTGTAGACAGGGCCCGGTGACACTCTCGGGGCTCTTCCTACTCCGGAGGCTATGAATTCCACTCCCTGTCCCGTGGAGGAGGAAAAGTCTCACCAGGGAGCTCCCTGGCCAAGTGTGCACCCAGGGAGCTTGGTGAAATCCAACGTGAACATGGTTTTCTCTTTGGGCTCGGCCTGCTCTTGCTGGGATTTTTGTTTTTGTGTTTCTCTCTCTCTTTACTAATAGCCGTTTTGCAATAAATAAAATTAAAAGGCAGCTGCATGTCAGCGTTTGAATGCTGTTTGTTCTTTCAAGAATTCACACTTTTAAAATTGCTTTCTGTGAGCCTAGAGGAAGAACTTATAAACCACCGTTATGTAATTTGAAACCATCAATAGCCCCGCTTTAAGGCTGTCTTTATTGTGGGAAGTCAAGGTAATATTTTGTCGCTGTCTAATTTCATCCCAATGTACAGCATCGCTTTTATAGCCTTTCAAAGGTAAGTGAAAGGCATCAATCTGGGACCCTTTTTGTGGCCGATTAACAGTTTAAAATGGTTTTCTAACCCTGTCACAACTATTGGGCTGATAAACAGGATTTCTGCAGAGGCATTAGCAAGTCTGTAAATAGATCATTTTTTTAAAAACTCAGGCAATTCTGCCGTTCCTCTGGCAAAAATAAAACATAAGTCCACAGGGTGGTGTGCTTGTGTCTCTCCTCCTAGAAGAGGTAGTTATAAGCGACTTCTCAGGAGCTGTTTGTGTCCTGGTTATTATAATGATGATGATTGCTGCCATAATCTTAAAAGAAAGTGAACAACAAGCTGACGACACAGGGGTGGAAATCAATGGCTTGGGCGCCCCGCATTGACTCTACCTTATTGTAGGAAATGTCCTTCCGTTAATCACGGGCAAAGCCGGGTGCCGCTGCAGACCGTCTTTGACGTAGAACCAGCCAAATAGAAAATCCGATTTTGTTGCAAGGGTTCGACAGAAGAAAATATTTTACGTGGACACTGCTGGGACAACTGCGGGAGAAACGAAGGAAAAGAAGGCAAACTAGACGCACGGGGTGACCCATCGGTCACCTTTCATTCCTCTAATATTTTTAGTAGAAGCAAAAAGACAAACTGGACAATTTGAGACCTTTTAAAAAAGAGTTTAGGCCCAGTCCTATTATAAGTTTATTCCCCCGACGACGCCGTTGCGTTTCTCAGCTGCATCAGAGATCTCCACCTCCTGGCCCCTGGTCGCACACCCAGGCAGAAAGCCCTACTCCCCGGGGTCACCTGAGGATTCCCTTTGGGTGCGGGCGCGGCCTCCTTCCCCAAGAGGAGGGGCTAGTTCCCCGAATTCAAAGCGAAGGAGACATTAGAAGTAGCGATGAAACTGTCAAGAGGCCCAGCCTGGCACCCACTCCAGCAAGTCACCGGGGGAGGCGACACCCCCGAACCTGGAGCGCGCCCCCAAGAAGTTTCTTTGGCGCCGCTGGCAGAAAACTTGGACTGTTTTGTCTTCCCCGCGGCACCCCCGCTGTCTCCTGCACGGGGTTTGGGGAGTTTAGGTCCCTGGGGAGGAAAGAGCGAGAAGGAGCCTCTGGGCTGGCTAGGGATGCGGCCGCCGCGGAACCGGTGCCCAGCCTCTATCCTCGCGGCCCGAGGCAGGGCCTGACGCCGAGGTGAGGTCGCGGGGAGGGCGGACGAGCGAGCACCACTCGCCCGCGAGGGGTCCCCCGGCGATCCGAGCCGTCGGCGCGCAGGGAAAGTCGAGGCGCGCAGAGCGCCTCCTTCTCCGCTCGGCTCCAGGGTCCCGCGTGGCGATCCGCACCAGGTCCCGGAGGGCGTCGCGACTCAGAACCGGGGGAGGCGGTGGGGAGCACCTCCCCCGGGCCGGGACCGAGACCGAGGAGGGCAATTCACGCCCCGCGGTCGCCAGCGACACGCATAACCTGGAGTTCGACTTGCATCTTCATTCCCGGCTCCCTGGCCTGGCCCGCAGGGGTCAGGGAGGCCCCAAGTGACCTTGCCTCCTGCCCTCCTGCAAACACCAGCGTCTGGTAAAACGGGGCACCCCATCCAGCCTGGAGAGCCACCCGGCCGCGGGCTGCCCCCGCCGCGGCTCAGTCTCCGCGGCTGGTGCAGATCTCCGATCGAGCCTGCGAGGAAGGCGGACAGAGCTCAGCATCCTGGCGGCTCCTGCCTCCGGGAGGCCGCCACCTGGGAGGGGAGGGAGCAGGCAGTGGGCCGTGGGCGGAGGCCGAGCCCGGGGACCTAGTTCGGCTGCCGAGGGCGCGGCCCCGGGCCGAGCGGCGCTCTCAAACGGAGCCCGGTCCGGGCCCTCTGGTTCCGGACGCAGCCCGAGCGCCGCCCTGCCTCTTCCCTGGCCCTCCTCTGGCTGCGTTCTCCGCCTTGGACATTTCCTTTCCCTCCTGGGGTTTCCACCCCCCTGCTTCTCTCTCTTACTCTCTTCTTCGCTGACTCCTTTCCTCCCCACCTTGTCCCCCGCCCCCCACCCTGCAGCAGATTGCAGAGAGAGCCCGGAACAACCCTCATAAAACCAATAAACTAAAAATGTAAGCCCTGCCCAGATCCTTGTGCGCATCCTGTTGCTTCTAGAAGGCAAATTGATACCGGGAGGATTTGAGTCGGCTTCCTCCGAGAGGCCAGAAAGCTTTGAAACACACTAAGTCTGGAGACAGTTGGCTGTTTTCTTAGCATCTTTGCAGCGGCTGAGATTTCTTTCTTCATCCTCAGGCACCCCCAGCCCAGGGACGTTAGCCCATTGCACAGATGGAGGAGTTGGAGCTGGGAGGTAACCCCAACTATTATCCACTTAATGTTTCATGTGATGGATTTCAGTCCTCTGAATATGATCTCTACCTCCTGTTTTCCATTCCTCTCGGTTTCTTGACATTTTCTTGGCCGATTTAAGCAGCAGAAAGAAGAGAGAGCAAAGATAGCCCTGAATTGGTCAATAGAATGAAACAGCAGCCTTGAATTTCAGCCACATAACTACCACAAATGAAACTGTGTTTGTGAAAATCTGTAACACTATGTAATCTGGACACGGTCATGGGGGGAAAAAAAGGATACTGCACAGGTTAAAGTGATTTTTACAATTGCTTCCATATTTTTTAAATATTTGTCAGAATTGATGAGAGAACTTTTCCCAAATACAAGGATGAATGTTTCAACTTGGAAACTTCAGCCTATGCCTTAGGCATTGGCAGGCAGGCTACACTTATCAGAAATCGCTTTTAAAATGTATATGAAAGTGATCGAAATTTGTTTCCTATTTTCAAAAAGTCTCTGAAGTTGAAAACTTTCCACCTTTACCAAATATACTTTCCTAAAACTCTAAAACAATTTTCATGAACTTTTTCTTAGAGGAATTTCACCTTAAATATAATATTTCTGGCAGCACTCTTTAAGAAACAGGAGTTGGAGCACAACATTCACAACCATCAATTTCCTGCCAGATTCTTTGAACTGAACATGTCTGGGTGCCTGGACCTTCCTCTTCTGGAAGCAGAATTATCAGGCGGGAAGTTTTGCCTTCCTGGAGAACTCTGCTTTATGGCAAGTCCAGAAGAAATGCAAGTTTTTGCATGTCTATTAGGGTGGACAAAATTTTGGACTTGGCCTCAGTGTAAAATCCAGCAGATATTTTGGACATGCTGACAAAATGAAGAAGATGCAAAATCTAGCCAGATGCGTGGGGGAGGAAGACAAAAATTCCAATAATCCCTTGTTTTCAGGATGCACTCAGATACTGAAGAGGCAATGAGATCAGACTTGTCCTCAGTGTTTTTGTATCTTTCTGTTTATTACCAATTTTCATTCCTTTTCCAGAGCTTGTTTTGTTTAGCCAGCTCTGAGCACCTAGGATTTAACGGAAAACTGATTGCTTTGGTTTCTCCCTATATTGTTGGTAACAATTTGAACTGAGTCTGCCTAATCCAAATGCTTATACTCTAATTTTGTTCTTTAACAACTAGATCTTCAAATTAAAGAGTTTTTCTGTCCCTACAAATTTTTACTTTTCCCCTCTTTATTCCCGTACTTCAGACTAGCTCTCCTTGCTTGGTATTCTTCCCCATTTATTCTTTTCTCACTTGAGGTTTCTATGATGGTGATTTATGTTACTGAACACATTTTCAAAACACTTTCAAAATTAACTGATGCCTTTTCTCACCCACTGGAGTATCATTTAACCAAGGAGCCATAGTCAACCCAGGAAGGTAGAAAAATGAGAAAATCATGAACAAGTGACTGAGGGCAAAAACATCTCCTCCTCCTGGTTTTTTAACAAGATGTCTTTAAATTAGAAATATTGGATTAATTACTGTAAGACAAATGTAAATTGTCATTGCTATTGGATATTCACATCCAGAGTTCTTTTCTACTAGCAACACTATAAAACACAAATAGTGGCCATACAAAACATCAAAATGTTGTGTGTCTAACCCCAAATGCCTCGTTCCTATAACTGACAATCTCTGGCATCCTTCTTTGTAGGAAAACCTGTACATAGAGGAAAAGGAAGAGTTGGAAGGACACCCTGACAGCTGATACAAAATAATTCTCTTGTTGAAACACTTGAAGGGAATTCTAGCAGAACAAATTTGTATTTCCAGGATCTGTGTCTGCCCCAAGGAGAGAGAATTGGGGATGGGAGTGGAAATGGCAGTTATCAGGAAATGAAATGCTCGCTCAGAATTCTAAGCAAGTCAATCACCAGACCAGGCAGGAGTTGTTCTTTTTTTAAAAAAAAAAAAATCCACTTCTCATTTGTTTTACCCAATTTAAAAATTTTTCCCAAGGAAAAAAAATACGCTTGTAAAATGTCTCAGTAACAGCGAAGATGAATTGGACCGCAACTTTTGAATGCCATGCAGCTTTAATGGAGATTGTAGAAGTTTGTGGATTGAAAGAATAGTGCCAGCTTGCATTCAGACAGACTATTTTCCATCTGTGTGGTAGAGTTTGAACTGTATTTGCTACAAAAGCTTCAGTTGGCTGAGGGACGACTTTGACGTTGAATTTTCATTTTTTTTTTTTGGTTTCAAATGTGCAAGAATATTTGTTATTTTCCAAAATGTCCAATTTTCCATCATTTCCACTTTTTATCCACTTTAAATTGTGTTTTGAGATGTACATTAGAGATTCTCTACATTTAATATTATTTTACAGTGGAAAAAAGAGAGAAAAGGAAGGTTCTGACTTTCTATGCCAGAGAAATGAGCTATTGGTTTTTGTCTTCAGACATCTCTGATTAATACTCAAAAAATAAAGGTGTTCTCACATGTGGAACTTGGCTAGCACAAAGTCCACCAGTGTGATCAGCAGCCCTGAAATGGGAGGTGGTGAGGGTGAGATGTGGGGGCAGGGAGGACTCATCTGGTACCGACGTGCGATGCAGGGATTGTTTTTTATGGAAAGCCTGTTTTGTCCAGCAGCTGGTGAAATTCAAAATGGTCCCCAAAGCCTGTCTCAGAAGCCAGTAATTCAGAAGCAGGAGAGCCAGTTAGCCTCTGGAACTTGCTTCGCTACTCAGCGACACCCCAGCCCAGAGAGCCTCCAAAAGCAAGACTTTTCTAACCAAAGGGAATCTGCTGGGAGGGGCTGGGTTCCAGGATCAACAGTTTTTTGCGTTAAAAAGAAGGTAGCAGTTCAGCCCCTTGTTTGTTTTTGCTGAGCACCTCGGTTTAGCCTCTGCGGTTCCCCAGCAGCAGGAGACCATTACCAGGGACAATGTCCTATTCCATTGTCATCGTCTCCTACAGAACTAAAACAATGCTCTGTTTGGCCTCCCAGGCGAGAGGGATTTGCTCTGCTCTTCCTGAAGCAAAGTTTCCGACTGAGTTTCTGACTTAGTCACTTGATATTCTGCAGGGATACCTGGGGACAAATTTTTTAAAAATCTGCTGTCTTGTGTTTTGTAATTTCATTCTCTGAGAACAGCCCAGAAACTCGATTCTCAATCAAGAGGAATCACACTGTGGCTAAAGGAAGATTTGCTCAAGCTGCATGGGCTCTATCATTTAAATCAGCTAGATAGGATTTATTTAAGTTGTCTCATTTATCTTTTGTTTTGTATTATTGAATAGCAAACCCCCAAAAGATTTTCTAATATTGTATTATTGAATATCAAACCCTAAAAGGTTAGAAACTACAGAATCTCAAATATTTTCCACTGGGCCATAGTGTTTCCTGTCTGCTCACTTTATACATATAGACACGGAGATACATATATGTTTGTGTGTACATATATATATATATTATGATATGTCAAGATTTCTAACATTCGTGACAAACACTGATAAACGTTAATCCTTTGGAGCTCTTTTGTCATACTTGAGATCTTCTATGAAAGTGAAACAAGCCCACAGAATGGAAAAAAACCTTCTGCCGTAGGCATCTCTCTTTTCACATATCCCCACACAGGTCTATCGCCCTAAGTGTTTTCACCTGGAAGATGTTATGAACTTAAGGCAGTTCTAGTGGCAGAAAGATGTGTCTGTCCTGGAGCTAAAGAGTCGGTAGGACACTTAAGACTGCTTTGCCCTTGGACCCGAGGCAAGCTAATTGTAGGCATCACTCCAGTAGTTGTTATCCATTTATTACGTGTTTAGCTATGAGTAACCTAGGAAGCACAAAACATAACAGCTGCTTATAATAAAAGTATAATTGGCCAAGACAGGCAACCTGAGGAGATCGAACCTCATGCTAATGAGGCCAAGGTCGTATGCTTATTTACTTGGCTCTGAGATGGTAATGAGTAGTCCCTGTCTCCAGCAACCCCAGGCTGGATCTGTGCAAACCTACCTTCACATGGCTAGCACAGAAACAGCTCAGAGCCTAGGTCTTACTGGAAAGCGAGAGAGCCATTGAAGGAGATGAGATGGCAAAACGCTTAAGAGTCGGGGCTCCAGAGACAGATAGACCTGAGTTTGCATCGTGACTCCCCTGTTTGCTTTTTTGGTGACTCTGAATAAGTTAGTTTCTAACCACTCTTGAGCTTCTGTTGCCTTGTTTTTAAGAATAGAGAAAATAAGAATACTAGTGCTCTATTATTTGTTAGAAAGCTTAAATGACAAGTTGCATGTAAAGCATTCAGCACTCAATGTTAGTGATCATCAGTATTATCTGTGTATACACTGAGCATCCAAGACCCAACCCTATCGTTCTTTCTAGTCTTGTCCCTGTCACTAGAAAGATTGTCAATTCCAAGGATATTGTGGTCACATGTTTTACTCCTAGGCTGTAAGAGACTTGTCATATACAAATAAAGCTTCGCTAATTGGCCTATACGTTTATGGACACGTTCTGCAAACACAGTGGTCTTCCCAGTCTTGATTCTTGTATTTTTATGAGAGTTGAGAAATCCAAGATTATCTAGTTTTTATAGATAGGAAACTGAAGCAGGAATAAATTGGAGTATTCAAGCGGAGTATATCAAGACTGACCAAGAGGTGAGATCATTGAAATCAACATATTTTCCTTAAAAAACCAGTCATGTAACAAAATTTACCCTTCATAAGGGCCACTTGAAATCCACGAGACCTTTTTCAAGTAACTTCTGCTCTATGAGCTGATTGGTGACATACAAGTTTTCATTTCCCTACTGATGGGCTGAGACATTGAGAAGTCTATGAACAAAAGAAATACCCTCTAGGTTTTGGGGAGATAATTTTTCTAAGGTTACGGTTATCTTTTATATTCTTCTTCATGGCAGTCCCTAGTCCTCAATTTACTGATTCTGAAATGTTGTACTTAGAAGGTCATGCTTTCCTGACTACACTGGTTGGTTTGTAATATGATCCCATTGCATTTTACTAGACATATGTTACATTTGCAGGAAGTCCAGGATTATGCCAACAAGCACACTGGATAACCCCTATGGTTGCTTACAACTATCCTGAAATCTTCTTTATCTTGCTTTTTAAGCAAAACTGTGCCTAGAATGCAAAGTCATGGATTCTGATCTCTTAAGCGCTTTCTTGATTACTGGTTTGGGGCTCACTGGTTCTATTCTCTTTAGATCCAATTCTACATCTTTTCTCCTGTGTTACCGTGAAACCACCCATCACATGAGCTGATTTCCCATCATCATTGTTTCTTTGACTAAAGCCTGAGTCCGATAATCTCACTGCACTGGCCACAGCTTCAGGGAAGAGATCCCTGCTCTCAAGAACTTATAGCCTAGTTATGGGGACACATGTGCTTGAAAAGTGAACAGCAGAAAGCAAGACAAGAATGGGATGAAAATGTCGTCAAGACGATAAGTGCTATGGCACACTCACTTGGAACCTCACTTTGCTCATTTGAAAAACTGGAGCTAATCCTCGAAGGTCAGCCCCTCTCATGGAATTTCAGTGAAAACCAGAGGACATGTCTACATGGGAAGCTTCCCGTCAACCACAAATCAAATGTACCGAAAAGAGTGAGCATTGTTAAAGTGTAAGATGCAGGAAAATAATAGAATTCTTATTAAACAGTAAAAGGTTTAATGACAAATGCCAGATTCAACAGCATGGCAGTATGGTTCTATCTGGAGTAGGGATAAGGGTAGGGGGTACAATTCAAAAGGCTGTGCAAAGAGTTTTTTATCTTTTTTGCAAAGAGTCTTAAGTTATGTTGGTGTGCTATGTGTTATGTTGGAGGTGGTCGCATGAATGCTCACTGTTTCAGTTTTATAAATGTTGGTATATATGAAATATTTACATATCATACATAGATTCATATGTATATACTATGTGTATATACATACATAAAGAACTTTAGTTATTGGGTCTAAATAGTTTCATTTTACAAATGAGAAAACTGAGACCTGGAGAAAGAAATGCTTGCTTGGAATCAAACAGCCTCTCAGTATCTGAACTGGTACTATACAATATCTTAATTGTTTCCTTCCCCCTCCACCTTTATTTCCTTGATCTTCTGTAAATCTTGTTACCCTTCCTTCCTCTCTTTCACTTATCCTTACCCTCAGCCCAGCAGAGGTCCTGCCAGTTCAACCTTCTATGTCCCGAGTCCTCCCACTTGTCCCCACGGCCACTGCCCACACATGTGCTCATGCATTTCCCCAGCAGCTCTGAACTGACGGTAGAGCAGGGCAGTGCAGCAGAGGGCAGAGCTGGGGTTCTAGGTTTCCAGACCAGGTCCTGAGGAAGCACTGCATTTATGCACATGGAAAATAGAAGTCACCATCCCTCCTGTTGTGCATACTTAACAAAGTCACTTCTGTGGATAAATGCGAAGGCACTTTGGAAGTATAAATTGTTCTTTGTATATGCATGTACAGATAGGGAGGCATGCACACAAGTCTCTAGGCTACTGTTTTACACAAAAGGCAGATCCCCTCTTCTCATGTCCCTCAGTGTTTCCCCCAGCTCTCTAATAGACCATCTTCCTTTCTAGGGGATAATGTGTCATCAGGGGCCTTCCTTATCCTTGCCAGATGGAAATACCTAGAAGGCAGGAGCCTGGGGGCCCCACAGGGACAGAGCATGTGCTGAATAGGTGTTGAATGAAAGTTCATTCAGAATCAGCTGTTGCTGTCACTGCTGTTTCCACTTCACCATGCACCTTTCCTTCTATCTCTTTAGATAGAAACCACACACCCCCAACCCCGCCACGCATCTGTCCTTTGATGCCTGTTGAGTCCCACGTCTTCAAAAAGCCACGCTCCACACTCTAGCTCTCACTGTGGTTGGCCTTTCCTTTCTCCTGAATTCCTTCCTTGCTCACGGTGTGGGCCACAGAGTTCAGCCCTCAAAGATGTCTTAACTCGACATTTTAATGGAAGACTGGAAGCATCCTGGGCTGGGACCATAATGTCTTAGAGTCTCCTCTCTATAACACATTCACCGGTAAATTTCTTGAGGACGAGGACTTGGTCTGTCTTGTTCACCACTGTATTTCCAGCATCAGTACATTATCCCACAGAACAGATACTCAGTAAATATTTGTTGAGTGGGTAAATAGATTTTACACATAATAAATGCTTAATAGATAATTGTTCCTGACCAAGTTAGTCCAATAACACACCTAATTATTACTTCTTCATAGCACTTATTATCATTTGAAATTATCTAGTTGGCTAATGAGTTCACATGTTCCTCGTTTGTTGCCACTCCAGGGGTCCCCAATCTCTCTTTTCTAATCCTTGATGATCTGAGGTGGAGATGATGTAATCATAATAGAAATAGTGTGCACAATAAAAGTAATGCACTTGACTCACCCCAAAACCATCCTCACACCCTGGTCCATGGAAAAATTGTCTT
>SJYC01078542.1:0-11058 GCA_006408675.1 Madoqua kirkii
GATTGGGAAGATCCCCTGGAGAAGGGAAAGGCTACCCACTCCAGTATCCTAGCCTGGAGAATTCCATGGACTGAATAGTCCACGGGGTCACAAAGAGTCGGACGCAACTTTCACTCTCACTTTCTCTGGGTCTTGGTTGCTGAGTGGGCTTTTTCTCTAGCTGCATCGAGTGGAGGCTGCTCTCTAGTTGGGCACATGAGCTTCTCTTGCTGCTGAGCACAGGCTCTAAGTACTCATGCTTCAGGAGTTGTGGCACATGGACTCAGTTGCTCCATGACATGTGGGATTCTCCCGGCTCAGGGATCCAATCCACGTCTCTTGCATTGGCAGGGGAATTCTTCACCACTGAGTCACCAGGGAAAGCCCTGCCTTCTTCACCGCTCTGTCTCTAGATACTTAACAGACTGTTGGGCAACTGGTAAATGAATGAATGAATGAAAAAGTCACATCACACTATTAGGCTGAATCCTGGCCCTCCCAAATTTGTGTGTTGTAGCCCTAATGCCTACTGTGGCTCTGTTTGGAGGCAGAGACTTTAGGCAGGCAATGAAGGTTAAATGAGGTGATAAGGTAGGGCCCTAATCCAAAAGGATTGGTGTCCTTATAAGAAGAGGAAGAGACACCAGATCTCTCTCTCCCCACATGAGCACAGAGGTCAGGCCATGTGAGGACACAGTGACAAAGTGGCTGTCTGCAAATCAGGAAGAGAGGTCTCATCAGAACCAACCTAGACAGCACCTTGATCTCAGACCTCCTGTTGACAGCACTGTGAAAAATTTAATTTCTGTTGTTTCTGTTTCTGTCTATGCTATTTTGCCATGAAACCCCTAATAAACTGAAATATACACAGTTACTAACTAGTTGGCTGGCCTTGGACCAGTCATTTATCCTCTGTGTACCTTAGTTTCCTCACCTGTAAAATGGAGCTAATAATAGTTTCTTCCTGGTAGAATTGTGATGAAGATTAAATGAGTTAATATATGTAAGGGATGGTAAAGAACCTTCCTGCAACATGAGACCTGAGTTCGATTCCTGGGTCGGGAAGATCTCTGGGGAAGGAAATGGTAACCTGCTCCAGTATTCTTGCTGGGGAAATCCCATGGACAGAGAAGCCTGGTGGGCTAGAGTCCATGGGGTCGCAAAAGAGTCAGGCATGACTTTGCAACGGAGCATATAGGATACTATGTTAATAGTAGCTATGTGAATTAGTCATAGGTCCAGTTAATTTCGTGAATGACAGCAATCGTGCAAAATTTTAGAACTCCCAAGTAGGACAAAGAAAATGTCATCTGGAGAAAGAAGTGACTTGAAGAGGTCCCAGACAAACAGGCAGATGTGAAGGGGCAGAGGAGGAAGAGAAGAAACTCTGGGGAGCCAGGGATGGGAGGCGGCACTGAGTGGTGTGTCCTAGGGCAGCAAACAGAGTAGCGTGGCTTGGGCAGAGAGTCTGTAGAGAAGAGAGCTCCATTTTTATTTGCACAAAAACACCAGTGTTTCAAAGCAAGGGAGAAGCCAGCAGACGTTCTGAGAGTGTTTTGCATCACTGGTGATTCCGTTCCATTTACCGACCTTCTCGGGTTTGTCAGCAGGCCCTGCTGGCCTGCCCGTCACCAGCTGTCACTTCTCACCCTTCTTGGCACCGTGCTCTTTCTTACTCAGCACACTCTGCTTCTCCTGTTTTCCTCCAAACACCCACCAGAGTCAATGTCCTGATACAGTGAGACATTAGCCACTGGGCCACACAGTCCCCAGTCTGACTCTCCCTCCCCTTCTGGCATGTGAAGATTTGCCTGTAAAGAGAATTTAACTAGAATGTTTTTTTTCCACTGTCAAGTGAGTTGATCTGTGTGGACAGCTGGAATCCTTTTGGTTTGGTTTTATTGTTTTTAATCCTCAGAACATGGGGCAGGGTTGGGGTCTGAACCTCTGGGTCTCACTTTGCCTTTCTGTTTCTTCTTTCCTCTTCTAGAGCTGAAGGACCAGTCTTGGCATCCCCGGACATGTGCCCATGTTTTCTCCTGCTCCGTGTCTGGCAGGGTAAACACCAGCCTGCGGTCTCTGACACCAACTCTTCGGGTGCAGGAGAGGGAATGTGGATGCTGGAGTGAAAAACGTAGGTTGGTCATCCCAACTCTATTTCTGCTTCCTCTAGGCTTGTCATTCTGGGAACCCTGAGCCTCAGTCTTCCCATCTGTAAAATGGCACAGACAGTGGGGGAAGATTGATGTGAAGGCCCCTGTGGAGGTGTCACACTCCAGGAGGATGTGGCTGTTCTCACTGTTTCCACCAGCTGCCTGTCATTTGTTCTCTCATTTTCTCCAGCCTCATGGTGGCTGGACCTCTGGACTGGGGAGGAGGAAGCGAGGGCCCCAGTCAGCCTCAGGGCTATTCTTTTCTGTTTCTTCTTTCCTCTTCTAGAGCTGAAGGACCAGTCTTGGCATCCCCGGACATGTGCCCATGTTTTCTCCTGCTCCGTGTCTGGCAGGGTAAACACCAGCCTGCGGTCTCTGACACCAACTCTTCGGGTGCAGGAGAGGGAATGTGGATGCTGGAGTGAAAAACGTAGGTTGGTCATCCCAACTCTGTTTCTGCTTCCTCTAGGCTTGTCATTCTGGGAACCCTGAGCCTCAGTCTTTCCATCTGTAAAATGGCACAGACAGTGGGCGAAGATTGATGTGAAGGCCCCTGTGGAGGTGTCACACTCCAGGAGGATGTGGTTGTTCTCACTGTTTCCACCAGCTGCCTGTCATTTGTTCTCTCATTTTCCCCAGCCTCATGGTGGCTGGACCTCTGGATTGGGGAGAAGGAGGGGAGGGCCCCAGTCAGCCTCAGGGCTATTCACCTGATGTAGGACTTCTCTGATGTGACTTGGGGTTCTAAGTACTCTGTGGATGGTACAAACCCCAATGGGCAGTTTTGTGAGATGTGTTTTAGGACCAGCAAGCAGGGGGAACCGACAGACGCTGAGGCTCTCCCACTTTGCAGCTCCGAGCGATGGCATCCTCCACTGCCAGCTTCTTGTGCAACCTGGCTGGGCAGACGCGTCTGCAGTACCTGCTCCCTGCAGCATTTCTTAGACTCAGATACCTCCAGGCCCAAGCAAGGAATTTGATGCAAGAGCCCACCTGGTGAGGAACTGGGAAGCCCATGTCCTTTCCAGGAAAGGTAGTCACTTCTCACCTCCAGCTGACTCTTGACATGGAAAAATGAGCCCAGTGCATGCCTGTCATCTAATTGTTCAAGAGAAATGGGGACTTAAGATGAAATCGCTTATCTTTTAAATATTGGAAGTTAACTTTAAAAATGTGAACAAAGCACAAAATCACAGACTGGATTTGCCTCAGGTCTCGAGTCTCTGCTTTCAAGTAATCCACATGAGCATATTGGTAAATGCTCGGTGGAGCGGTTTTGTGACTTATCTGTGTTTTTATTTGGAGTAGGACATGGCAACCCACTCCGGTACTCTTGCCTGGAAAATCCCACGGACAGAGGAGCCTGATGAGCTATAGTCCATGGAATTGCAGGGAGTCAGACACGACTGGGCGCACACACTGCGTTTTTATTTGGCCTTGTCTAAATACCCAGCAGCGGTCAAATTTGGATAGCCTGATGATTCTGCCATGAATCAAGTAGCCTCTGCCTAAGTACCCAGTTCCCGTAGGGTTACTCGTGTAACTACGGAGTCTGAGAATGTGAGAGCTGGAATCATCAGCTCTCCTTGGGCCACTGATCGTGTCTTGCTCCTTCTTCATTAAAAAACTAAAAAAGAAAGTTAAGGTTAGATGGAGTGGGGTCTTGCCTGGGATCACTCAGATTTTTAGTGAACTAGTTGGAGCAGCCCAACCCCTGGTCCTATTTCCTTCCTTTTTTTCTAGAGCTTCCATTTCCTGCTATAAAATAATTGCCACTGCTTCAACCCCAAACCTGGGCTTCCCTGGTGGATTTAAAGAATCCATCTGTAAAGCAGGAGGCAGCAGGAGCTGCAGGTTTGATCCTTGTGTTGGGAAGATCCGCTGGAGGAGGACATGGCAACCCATGCCAGTTTCTTACCTGGAGAATCCCATGGACAGAGGAGCCTGGTGGGCTACAATCCATGGGGTCACTAAGATTTGGACATGATTGAATAACTTAGCACACACGCAACCCCAAGCAACAGTCTGCTGAGAACTGGTATTCCTCTGAGCCACTGGGATTTCAAGCCACCGTAGGATGAAAGGCAGGCTGAATGGTTGGCCAGCACTGTGGTCTGTTCCTTACGGCTGAAGTCAAAATCGGGGCGAGTGGGATGCAGGGTCCCGGGGACTCTAATTTGGCCAATCAGAATACTCCGATGTGACTTTTCATTTGATGGCCGCCAAATTTCTTCGCCAAAAGTAACAACATCCCCCTTTTATGAAAAGCATGGCAACATGTAAAAACAGGCAAAAGAACTTGTCTAGATTAAGAATGTAGTGGGCGAAGACGCTGTAGAATCTCAAAACTGTGACTGTTTTAAAGCATTTGTGTGTTGGGCAGCAGGGATCAAATAGTTGAACGGGGTGAGGGTAGGGCTGAGTGTCTTATTCTGCTCCAGATATTTGGCCCCTGACTGATGTAGGGCTTCTCGAGAGTGTCTGCTCCCCACACCTCTTTATGAGGCCTTTTCTGCAGAGATGGAGCTTTGATTTACCCAAGAATCAGGCTTCCTCCTCCTTCCATGTCCCCAGGGCTCAGACAAGCCCTTCACAGAAAGAACTGCAAGGAGAGGAGACTGCAGCCAGCCACAGACAATCAGGCTGCTTGAATAGACCATCTTCCGTGTTTGGACTTGGTCTTCTGCTGGTGGTGTCCTGGTAGTGACACAATGTTGCCATAAACAGCCTCTGAGAGTATCAAATGCCACCATCACCCCTCCATATTTAATCCCTTACAAAAGCTGTTTACAGTTCTGTGTACTCCTCTTCATGAACATTACACCTTAATTTCATTAGCTTTTTCAGAGAACTCAAGCAGATTACAGAGGCTGGGTTTTTCTTTCCAGAAGTCATGCTGGTTTAATTAGTGAATGTTTGTAAAGCACTTTTGAAGAAGGAAACTGCTGGAGAAGGACTAAGTATAAGTAGTATTAGAAATTACTCAATTCACTTTATAACATCTGGTTATAAATGGCATCCTTTCCATCCTTTCCTTTGGGTGTGTGTTAGTTCTGACCATTACATAATTCATTCCTGGAGAGTGTTTCTGTCTCCTTCTGGGATCACTTTGGGGTCCCAGGCCAGTTACAGCCCCCTGAGGCCCCCTGAGGTCTCTCCTGTCACAGCTGAGAGCCTTGGCAAACTCTTGGAACAAACGTCTCTCAAAAACAGCCAACAGTCCCCTCATTTTTTTTTCCTCTCTTTGCAAATACTGAGTGTCCACCTTGTACCAGGCACTCCCTCCCTTTGGGTCCTCTTTTCTTGTCTAGGTTAATGTTTTTTGCTGGGTGTCCTTGGGGGAGTCAATTCATCTTGCAGCTTCTCTTGATTCCTTTGGCTCTGTTGCAGAGATCTAACACAAAACATCTTGGAATAAAACTACGCTCAGCTCTGTCTTCCTATGTAAATGCTCTCACCTCTCTCAGCTTTAGGTTGAGAATGAAGGGAAGTCCTCGGTGCTTGCATTGCTTTCATACGAATATAATTTTTCCTTTCAAACTACAGTGATTTCTCCCTTATTATAAATGAATACAGTGTGACATGTATGTAATTTTCTGAGTTTATTTTATAATAAAACGTTTCTCAGAGGTTTCATGTGCTTCTCTGCCGTCTTAAACAAAAACACAATTTAATCTTTTGAGGGTCATTTCCCTGGATATCCATTGCCACGTTGCATTCTACTGTTTTCATGCCCTCAGGAGCACTTGAGGTTGTAGTTACTTGTGTCCAAGCAAAGTCACCCCAGTCTGTGATATTTTTCAAGTTATTTGGTCTGTTTTCTCTCTCTCTCCAAGCAGTATTTTCCCTTCCCACTTGCTGCCTCTAATCGTCTATAGACTAGAAAATAGGAGAGTTGGGTTTGTTAGAATCGGGTCTAAAATGAAAGTAAATTGGCTTTGAATGAGGGACTGAGAAGGTCTCCTGTAAGCCAAGAACCCAGGTTGTAATTTACATTCTTTGATACACACCTTTTAATGACTCCATGGCTTTGCCGTCTTTCTTTTCCAGTTGTGGCTCTCTTCTAGAGGGGGTGAGGTTTATAATATAAGTGACTCCTGGACAAGCATTCTGGCACACTGAAATAAAAACACTTTACAGTTCTGATACAGGAAGTTCTTAGAGATTTGCACAGAGTAGGTGTCAGTACCTGCTTGTTGAATAAATGGCTCCAGCAGCTATTCAGGCAGCCAGACATTTTAGAAAATGATGGGTTTAAAGATGCTTTGAAACACAAATGTACTCCTGTTAGAAAGATACAGATTTATAAGCCAAGTTTCCTGAAAAACTTCAAAGTTCTCCCTGACCCAGAAAATGTAATAAAATCAACCTTTCTTTTCTTCTCCCAGAATGGTTCATTTAGAGAATGTCACAGCCAGCGAGCACGGGTTGTCGTTCTCCACTTACCACCCTAAGTGCAAATGGGTCTCTTATTTCCTAAAGGTGAGAACAGAATATGTTCATTTGTTTTTTTTTTTTTTTAAGTAATTTAGGGCTCTGCACCCTGAGGTACATCCCACTGAAGTAGCCCCACACAATTCACAAGAAGTGATGAAGAACTTGGCAAAGGCCACAATCATTTGTCCATTTCTAGCTCTAACACTTTTATTCTCTTTGGTGTTTAGGGTGGTGTGCTATGTCTTTTACTAGTCCAGTGTTTAAGATCTGAAATAGAGAAATTACAAAAATAAACTAATAAATTATTCTTTAGAAGTCAGTTATTCCCTAGGAAGTACAACATAGTTCATTGGTCAAGGTCATGAATTTGGGTATAGGATGGCCCTGGGTTTAAATCCAGGCTCTACCACTGCCTACTTGTGACACCAAGTTGCTTAACTTCTCTGAACCTCAGTTTCTTATCCAAAATATGGGTATTTCTGTTACCAATTACTGCATAACAAACCCACCCAAAGCACAGTTTAAAACAACAGCAACTGTAATTTTTTTCAAGATGATGTTATTTGGACAGGGCTCAGCATGGACGGCTCATCCCTGCATCACGTGATACCGTGAAAATGTGAAAATACTAGTCTCTCAGTCATGTCTGACTCTTTGCAACCACATGGACAGAGGAGCCTAAGGCTCCTAAGGCTCCTCTGTCCATGGAATTCTGTAAGCAAGAATACTAGAGTGGGTAGACATTTCCAGGGGATCTTCCCGATGCAACGATCAAATCCAGGTCTCTTGCATTGCAGGTGGATAGGTACTAGGGCTCACCTCACTGTGCAGACAGGCTGCTGAGTCACAGAGTAGCAAAGTAACCAGCCTAAAGCTACATACCCAGTAAGTAGTAGAGCTAAGAACATATGAATTTGACAGTGTGGTTGACCCCAGAACCCTGTTTATTACACAAATTTAAGACCCCCTCCAACTCAAAAATTGTATGTTGCTTCTACCTACAAAATATATAAAGTAGTTGAAAGAACTTGGTTTCTTGTTACAAAATACAAAATTGAGAAATGGAGTCTCCTGGGAATATTTGCTGGAAATATGGCAGAATAATTCAGAACTTAACTCTACATTTTGGCTAATACTCTATCTTTAGCTAAAATGAGGAAGAAATATCTGGATATAAGGCTGTATTTTTCACCTTGGATATTCAGCGGCAGTTCTCAGTTCAATTGCTTCTCCAGTGCCCTGACTGCCTGCATGCAAGCTAAGTCATTTCAGTTGTGTCCGACTCTTTGAGACCCTATGGAATGTACCCACCTGGCTCCTCTGTCCATGGGGATTCTCCAGACAAGAATACTGGAGTGGGTTGCCATGCCCTCCTCCAGGGGCTCTTCCCAACTCAGGGATCAAACCCATGTCTCCTATGGCTCCTGCTTTTCAGGTGGATTATTCACCACTGAGCAACCAGGGAAGCCCCGTGCCCTGACTACTTTCTGTGAAATGAGGATAATGACAATTAGTTGACACTGCAACTTTGATAGGTGTTCTTGTTTTTAATTAGTCATTATTAGCAGGTGCTCTGATTTATTGTTACAGAAACTTAATTTCTGCTGGCATCATCTCCACTGGTGCAATTCTTTTTAAAATGATGTCTCAGACATTGTTATGCTATCCCTAAGTCACTCATAACCTACGAAGATCTCAGATTTTTCTGCTGGCTTGCTTTTCCCTCCTACTTCTTTCTGAAATAAAAAAAAAAAAAGGAAGATGGGAAAAGGAAGCAATGTGTTGTACCTCTGATCCTGCTTTCTGTTGTAGTGACGAGGTGGAGGCAGGAAATATGAAAAGCACCTCCAAGGCCCAGATTATGATGGAATTAATTTAAGTGCCATTGTTTGATCAATTCCAGAGAGCACATTCATCTCGTTCAGGTTCTGGGCAGTCTGGATGGTGCTGGGAGTGCAGATTTAAGTCGGGAGATAAGGATTGTAGCACAGATGCCCCCACTAACCAGTTTCCTAATCCTTAACAAGTCACTTTGTCTTTCCAGGCTTATTTTTCTCATCTGTCAAGTTAGATGAAGGTTATGGAATAAATGATCTCTAAACATTCTTCCAGCTCTACAGTTCTATTCTGGGTCTGTCTGCACCTGCAGACAGTGATGTGGGGGCAGGAAGGGTACTGAGGAGGGAGGCACATTTAGTCAAGAGAATAAAACACTTTTTACCTGGGGCAGCCCTGCATCCTCATGTGTTGTGTAGACAGACTTGTCTCAGATTAACCAAATAATTGACTGGATTCTCTCCTTCCGTTGCCAATGGACACACAGCTTTAGTTTTTCTGGGAGCAGCAGCTGCTTTTCTGAAATTTCCATCCCAGGGCTTCCGTCTCCCTGTGTTCTCTCAGAAACCTGTCATGGTTTTTCTGGATGGATGCCCATAGAATTTTAATCCAGTCACAAAAAAAAGTGCTATACATAACAAAAAAAAAAAAACCAGAAAACAGGTTATGGGTTGACTGTTTCTTTATTGAATTTTTTTTCAAGGACTTGGAACATAGCAGGGCACCGTTCAACAGCACCATCTGAGCTGCCAGCTCAGAGACATGGCTATGGCCAGTAGTTAAGGGTTTGTCCTTGAAGCTGTGAAGAGAAGCCCTATATGATTTAGTAGCAACCCTGGACTCTTGGTAACTGGCCGCTTAATTTAAATTGGTTGTTTCCCCATAATACCCCCATTTTCTTCCCTTCCCCCGTAAGTATTACATTTCTAAAAGGAGGAGGGGGGAAAACCCTGTTCTCAGGAAGCGTAGCAGAGTCTCCCAACTTAAGCTAACTTTAAAAGGTATAGTTCTCCAACTTCAACTTGTGGAAAGTTTCCCTGGGGAGGCAACTAGAAATGTACATTCTAGGACCCTGCTCTCAGATGTTCATTCAGTACGTTCTGAGCCAATAAAACTACATTTCACTCAATCCAGGGCAGCTTGATGTAGGATGGTGATGGACTACTAAGAAATGTTCATGGTTAGAAAGAAACAGCATTATCAGAAACAACAATTTCATGTTTACATTTGTATTTTATGCAATTAGTATAAAATTCATGAAAACTGATGCCTAATGCTCAGGATATCAGGCATTAACGTGAAGGTCCTTGCACTGTACCTCACCGTCACTGGCAGATTCTGAAAAGTCAAAGCAGGCGTATTTTTGTCTCTCTGATGGGAAGGTTAAAAAAAATTAATTTATGCACCTGGTTGGTAAGTGACTGCTCAATAAATAGTTGCCAGTTTTATCCCCTACAAGAAGAAGGAGGGGAAGACTGTCTGAGGCCCAACTTCAGACTGGGACTTGGCTACAGTTGGGTGTATTCTTTGGTGGCCATGGATCTCTGGGACCACCACCCTGGGACACCCACCGTGGTGCCCTTACTACCGGCAGTAGCTCTGTCCCTTTGCCAGTTCAACCTCATAGACCTAAAATAAGAGGGGTGGCATTGTGTGTTAATTGCTCAGTCCTGTAAGACTCTTTGTGATCCCATGGACTCTAGCCCACCAGGCTCCTCGGTCCACGGAATTCTCCAGGCAAGAATACTGGAGTGGATAGTCATTCCCTTCTCCTGTGGGTTTTCCCAACCCAGGGATCAGACCTGGGACTCTGGCATTGCAGGTAGACTCTTTACCATCTGAGCCACCGGGGAAGTTAAGAGGTGATGGGTGGGGCATTTTTATTTTTAAAAGATTTCCCTCTAGGCTTTTGACGAGGTTTTTGCGGGCTTTGGAAGTGGGTGTAGCCGGGGGGGTCCCTGCGATCTTCACTCTCCGCTGGCCCGAGGTCTCCGGAGGGAAGAAGGCCCGGAATCCTCCGGAGCAAGGGACCCAGAGCGGTCGGGGTGCGAGATCCTGGCTAGAGCCAGGAGCTGGAGGGTTCGAGGCCCACCCCCAGGTGGCGGGGAAGGGCAGGTGGGCAATGATTTGGGACCACACCACCTCCCAGGCCGAAGAGGCCCCAAGAATTGACTGGTTGAGTTCTTCAGGGAAACAAGGACCCCATCCACCGCCCGAATCCTCGTCAGGAGGAACCAGATCCCCGAACCAAGTCCTGGCCGCGGCGCCCCGGCCCTCTAGGGAGCGAAGCCCTCGGGGGATCTCGGAGGGGGTTTACTGAGCTTTGTGGCAGGTCCCTGGAAGGTTAGCTGGATTTTTGTCTCAAGCCTGCTCTACGTCTTCAGGGCGGGGCCGCCGCAAGGACCCTTCTTCCCCTTCTCCACGCCCACCCGCCCCTACCAGCCCGCCCGCGAGACGCGGACTCGAAGGCACTGTCCACCTGAGGCCGCGCTGGCGTCGAGTTTGGAGGGTCGCGCCGGTGCAGAAGAGGACCGACGGGCCGCCGGTCGGCTGCGGACCCGGGAAACCAGCGGCCCCGCGGAGAGGAGCTCGGGACAATCGCGCGTACAGACACAATACACACACACACACACACACACACACACACACACAC